>UZAN01045060.1:0-25393 GCA_900618425.1 Echinostoma caproni
TTATTCGGTAGGCCGAAGCCCACCTTATTCACGGTTAGCCGCGAGATGGCGGCTGTTCCCCTATCCGCGACCTGGGGACGCGCTCGGTAGCAGACAGCTCTGCTCTTCCGATGTACACGATGTACATAAACTTAGTCAAAATAGACTCCTGCTTTCTTCCTCGAATGTATGTTTTCTAGCTGTTCTAGCTTTAACCCAGCGTAGAACGTCATTTGTCTATGATGTTAAAACCTCACTGATAGATCAGCTAACCACTGAATATGTACAAACTCCCATGAAATCCGGGATCAATGTACCTCAATTCTAGCCTTCAATAGGTGCAATGAAACACCTGAAAGCTTGAACTTCTCACAAGCTCAGGGTCTAAGTGAGAGTCTAAGTGATCATGTTTTACAACTAAAATGGGGGCGGGAGTATGTTGTGTCTTATTCGAGTTATCTATGCTCGACAACTTGATATAAGTAGAACAACATGTGGATTGGATGCCACCGTCATCCCGAACCTACAAAGTTATCTGACAAGTTGGTTGAGCAATTTAAATCTCAATTCTACTAGTCATCCGAATTGGTCATTGCGCTAATGAAGTACCGACGCAACAACTGGTCCTTTCCACGTGAACCTCCCAACAAAACTGAATTCTCCAAGTCTTTGTTTCCTTTGAAGAACACAAAGCTTCTTACTCAAATCAGCCGTAACTCCAGCAGTCTATAAAGATGAAGGAAATGTATTCAAAAGAGAAATATTTATCTTCTTCTAAAATAAAGAATTTCCGTTGCATTGGAAAAATGGATCTTCCAAAGTAATCAACGAATAACCAACTTCACTTCGATCGTATCGGAAGTTTTGTCATATTTTACCATTCGCAGAGTGTTACCGAAACTCTAGGGATAATAAGGGATTTTGTTGATGGCCTGTCAATAACGATCGAAACAGTTTTCATCTTTAGATCCTAGAACACCGCCAAGTACACCATGGGCCGATAATGGTTGTGTTTTCAGATTTCAAAGCATCCTTTGGTTTCATCGACGGATATGTCGCGTGAAAACTCCTTATAAACTGTGTATCTGTAACGCTGATCGCTCTCGTAGTGTTATAAATCCACAAGGCAATGTCGAGGCGAGGAGTGTTATTTATTACGAACAATGCTAACGGTATCCATTAAATTGGCATACATGAAACAAAATGTCTCATGTGCACCTGATCTTCATAATTCCCACAAGTATACAGAAATTTTTGTTGGAGCGGTTCTACGGTAGACGTGCGTTCCCGAAACTACAAAAGTAAATCCTTGAATCCACTCGCGAATTCCGTGGGAATCCAATAACCGCTTCTTGTTGCGTGCAAGCTGTTCACAAGTGCGAGTAGTAGTAGTAGAAACTCTCCACCAATAGATCTTAGGAGGAATTGGGCCTATGATAACCTTTCTCGTTTCCGTTCTTCGTTTTCAATGAATTACCACAGGGATGCCCGAAATCCTCTCAGATCATCAAAATTGCTGTTGACAACATTGCCGGACGGAGCATTTCTCCCTTCTTGAAAATGTATTTGTGGTCCTTACTCCTGAAAACAGGAATACCGATATAGATTATTCTGATATTATGGCTCTGATCTCTAAGCCCAAACATTAAATAAACCATTTAGCTAGTGAAATGAATTTGTAAAGCGTGTCTTTCACTTTCAAAAAGTTAGAATACTCATTCAAGTCTGTGTCTGTCATGATAAGAGCATCATGGCTAGTGTGCGGTCAGACTATGGGAGCAGCATCACACCTTGCAGATGAGTCGGTGCGAGGATGTCTTGGAAACCATTTAAGGTTTTCATGACAGTATGCATTTTGAGTACCGGAAAGAGAATTATCGTTAACTCTGATGTTTTTCAGAATGAATTCAGGCCCGTTATTTCAGTTTAATTCGTTAATTGTGCGACTGGTTGTAGAAATCGGATAGATCAGTTGAAGGCATAAGTTCGTTTGATAAATACAAAAACCTTCGATGCATTGCGCGTTCAATGTTTTCTGGGTGGTTGGGGTCACCATTATATTGATCCTCCACTCCCTTATGCAACCAATAAACAATCCGCATTTCTCTTCTTTGTTCACCAAGAAGTTTATCATCAGTTGAAATCTTTGTCCTTCCTAAAATTTGATGATCCTTTTGTGTTTTACCAAAGGAAGTAACACGTTATTCTTATTTAACGTGGACACGTATAGGCTGGACGAGAAACCCAGACGTCTCGAGAGGCAATACTATCTCATTGTGCTAAGCAGCCCTGAATACAGGTATAATTCTACTAGTATTCCGATCACTTGCGAATACACAATCGTGGTGAATAGTGAATTCTTGGGATAAGCCTTACAAGCATTATTAGAGATGGGGAGGGGGGCGTCTGAAAGCTAAACGGCTAGATAATAATATTTAGAATCCTGAAGGACTTTCTTCTAAAAGGTGTGTCCATTCTACTGATACGAAGACCATGTGAGAAAAATACAATTTTGTCGGTATATATCTGCATTCCCGAGGACTGGAATCGTTGATGAAGAGCTATACAAAAATATGAACAATAAATGAACTTGATACAGATACTTAACCATAAATAAACTTACGATTGTGAAATAATTGTAAACAATTTGTTGTATAATGTGTACTGTAGCATAAGTTGCACTATACACCAATACCGAAATGCTTGTTCCCCTTTACCTAGTTCTGTTTTTCATGGTGTTTTCAGACGTTCCAGAAGAGACAGAATAGATGGGATATATAAGATAGTTTATGCCAAAATGCACCATTAGCAGTTATAAAAGAAGCTATTCATTCAGATAAAAACAGTAGATTTGTAGTAGCATAGACCACGGAAGAATTACACGAAAGCGTCACTTATATCTGTTTCTGGCAGGAAAGGGTGTCTGAGCATAATGTATTGAGAAGAGTTCGTTTGTACGACCGAGTTTGTAAGACATCTTAACCTGGACTGGTTAAGTGAACATGAATCAATGAATGATTATGAACCCATCAAATTATATTCTTTGAAATTGTATGAATGTATAAAAAGTCAAATATTCTCTCTCATTTCCCGTTTTATACACAACTAGTTCGTAGTATGTGATAACTGAATACATACTGGGCGAACAAAATCCAGTTCCCGCTCATTGGCATTTCTGAAGGCCAAAAGGAACAATGAGTAATTTTCCTTCGTTTGGCGTGGCAAATCGTTTTGCCAGTTTGATGAAGCCGAACGAAATCCACAGCCTCACTGGATCCAGTGAAACAGTGTTAACCACGCGGTTGGTTCTACATGTGGTACCTGAAACTATGGATTTGCATAATTTATCCAGATTTCCATAGTTAGATCGTAGCCAAACCCTCGTCGCCGTATGAGACTGGGTGGGTGAGCCAATGAGATGGTTTGAATCTGAGCAGGGAATCATAATGACCTGGACCGCGCAGAGGTACTCAAAAATTGAATCAGGACTGAAAGAAAAATGAAAATGATCAAGGTAGACTTGAATCGGAACGGTATATTTCTAACAAACAATATTGCACGAACCCAAACAAGATAAAATCATGATCTAAGAGCAATCATCACAACCACATTCAAACATCAGATAGAACACCTGTTGATGAAGCCTTACCTCCACCGTTCTGATAGATGTTGTACCCTGCACTTTGTGGAGGAGTAGGACGAACATCAAAGTACAAGCTTAAGCTAGTCTTGCTTTCGACTCCTTCAAATCCTTCAAATTTCACCACCACTCACAATCTTCGATTGATTCAGTCAACCATGCAGCAGGGATATTACCCAAAGTGACCGAATCACCGGCATTTTTCTATAGTGAATCATTGTAGCATATTAAGCTAGTCAACTGTATATTTGAAACGGACGCAAATTATTACAGGGGAATGATACTCAGTAAGCATTCACTTTAGCACAACAACGGTGCTAACAAATCTCATCACCGCACTTAGGTTTCAAGGTACGGTTAACTCAATTACAAAATTTGGTCAGCCTTGACTGCCTATTAGAATGTTAGATTATTACTGGTTCTCTTTCAATAAATTGGAGGTAAATGTCATCTTTCTGGGTTAATTTAGGTTGCTCATCATGAACCTTACCGTACAGGGATTGGTCGAGAACATCAAAAGCGGATACTGGAGGGGAATGGTTTATTTTGGCAAATGAAGAAGTTGGAGAATATGGAGACCAGAAAAATCACGGACATTCAGATTTGTACCATAGCATAATTTGAACATTTGATTTCTTCAAACTGAGATCTTGTCAAATCAGGATTTTTGTCTCTCGTTTCATATCGAATACTAAGGACTGGACACATAAAATCATAATTTTTGCATGACCTTAGCATTAAATATTCGAGGATGAAAAGGGTAAAGTTGGTTAAGAGCTAGGATGTTCTAACCGTCAAGCAAAAGACTTCTAATAATTAAATTAAAAAGGTCACATAGACTGTGTAAATTACTAATGCACACCAAAAATTAACGGAAAGCAAACTTCCGCTGCTTGGCCACTATGATGATGATGATGATGATGATGATGATGATGATGATGATGACGGACCGCGGTAGTCAAACGGTGTTAACTAACATTGCATTGCTCTGGGAGCTTCTGTATCCGAATCAAATCATAGCCACTAAATTCTCACATTTCCTTGTATCGCATGACAGCCCTTTGAATGAAAGGTTTGTACACAAGTGTCCAGTTGGAAGCAGTCAATGAATTTTGGAGACTAATAATGATGTTGATAGTGTATGTGATGGCTATGCTAACTTATAAAGAAAAATGTAGGTAACCGCGCCATAAAACTTTATCATATATTTTAAGGGGCTAATTTGTTTAGTTCCTATTCGATAATTGCACGATAAGTGGTCAGATCTCCTCAAGAAATAAACTAACCGTAAGTATTGTTTGTCGTTCCTGATGTGCGACCTAGGACAAACTATCAGTGCACCATACCATCTCCTCCACAATGATATATCATATGATTATCTATCAACGCAATGCGCTTTCGATGTTTTACTATCCAATGTATGTGGGATTGATTGACTTTAAAGATCACATGGATGCAAATTTAATCAAAGCTGAACTGAAATTGAAAAATGCCTATTCAACTGCGTGACTGATGCAGGCAACAACAAAAATAATTGGATGTAAACCGACCTCGGTATTATTTTCCATGTCAGTAAATCTTGCTGATTTACATCTGTGTTTTGTGATATATCTACTTCAATGTTTTAAGGGCACACCAGATATCATTTTCTTAAAGTATCTTTTTTGCCGGTATCCGCATGACCCGGATCACATGATCAAACAAATCAATAAAACTTGAGATTGCATGCACCAACCCTTTTTCTCACGTGATCACTGCCTTCCATTTTCTAGGCATTTTTGTTGACCACTTTAAGAGTTGGTTGCTGTTGTCACAAAAAGAGAATTCTCACTTTTGGTAATGAGTCCTTCTGGTTTGAAGATTGGCCGTCATTTGGCAATGTGAATTCAGAACTCAGTATTCTTTTGTGCCACGCCCGGGGTGTATTTTCAAATTAATTTACCTCAGTTGACAGCATCCGATGTAATCATCTCAACTGACAGACAAAGATTGCACCTTTGGATTACAATGGATGCGCATTAGAATAATCGTCATTAAAATGTCCCTCGCAAATGGATTCGAACAAAACTTGAACCATTTTGAACATTTATACACCATTCGTGATAGCCACAAAAATAAACATCAAATTGCTCAGATCCCGCTCGCCAATTTGTGATCTTTCAAGATGGTCACACGTAAAATACACGCCGGGGGTGATGATATATGTCGATATCCAAGTTGGTAACAACACTGCATTTTATATTGGGTAAATTCTCTAGCATAAGTGGTCTTGGTGAGAATGAGAGACGAATTAGTGTAGATTAGTTTTTTAAACATTCTTTGTTTTCATTACCTGAAAGCGAAAAGAAGTTAAATATATTTAATCAATGTTTATGGATTGTGTTAATCAAAGACAATATGGTAAAAAATTGTCGATATTTATTCCTTACGAGTGCATGGGTTGATATGTAAAACACCACGAGTTTGGTCGTGATCTCTTTCCGGCACCAAAGATTCATTCAAAGCTGTCAATCTACTGATCGGGCAGTGCTAATGCACGACTGGATCTCATCCGTGGCTCTTCCATGAAACAGATTAGTGAACCAATTGTCTTTAAAGTCTGGCACAGTTTCCATCATTCGACCGCTTAGTATTTTTTTCGAGGGGGGGGGACATTTCACTTGCCCCGAGAACGAAACAAAGGTATTTCTGTGGTTACACTTGAGATTAATCTCCACAGGGTATCATAAGCAGTGTGGTTTGGCTAACAAAAATACTAAATATATTTGGTAACAGTTAGTGTGCTATTAGCCGCAACCCTCTAAACCCTGGGGTGATGTATTTAAAGGTTCAGTATGACAGTTGCTGGGATTAGACCTAGATACCAAAATGTCATTGTCGCGCGTCTGAACGTCAGTGTTATACGCACCGATGTGTGTGTCCACATGTTTGATCCCAAAACAAAGCGGATAGCAGCTCTGCGGTTCTTTGAGTTTACTCCAGGTGAATCAGATCCGATCAGAAAAGTCTAAAGCTTGGCTAGGAATGAAGAACTAAAATACGCGGCGCATTTGCCTGATTTGAGTGTATCAACATAAATGACGTTTACATGAATCAAATCCCGGAGTCTGATAATGCAAGACATGAACTGGAACTCAACATATATCTCAATTTAAATAGTCCGTTTGATTAGTATCAGCTTAAAATATGGAAACTGGAAAGATTAGTTTACTAATCTGGACAGGAAATGTGATGAAACTTGAATGCACAAATGAGCCCGGATGATAGGGTTAGCACCATGGAATGGTTCGCAGATCTGATTTGGTTTAGCAATGCCTGCACTTGAATGATTGCTTCGCACAGAGCGTGTAATATTCCTTCGCGACGAATAGTGATCATGACCGCCCATTGCACGCTATATAGTAGTCAAAAACAGGCAGCAAATTAAGTTACATGGAATGACTGGGCATGAGTGCCACGTCAAAACGGAACTCATAAGTGCTGCATTTATTTTTATCTGCATATATATATATATATGCAGCCACGAAATCTGTAGTGGGCTTTTTCTTAGATTTTTCATCCTCGTTTGACTCTGGTCCACGTTGGCGGTGGTGGCCAAGTGGTTAGGTCACCAACTTGTGACCCGGAAGTCCTAGGTTCAACCGGCTCCACAGTCACCCCTCCTCCCTATTTCTGTATCTCCCAGGCAACCTTTGTATGGCTGCAACCCCCTTCCTGAAAGTTGACTGTACATTTGTATATTCAATAAAGAGAAAAAGGAAGTAAAAAGACGTTTTGAACAGGCAAGTCAGAAGACAAACACTGCGAGAGGGATTCCTTTTGTAAACTCTCATCGGCCGCATACGTATAACATCGAACAAGATAGACAAATGAAGCGAATTAAGAAATCTAGTTAGTATTAATCATGTGTGTGTGATTGTGTACAGTGTATGTGATGCACGTGATTGGTTACAGTCAGATTTCTTAATTTGCTTCATTTGTCTATCTTGTTCGATGTTATACATACGCGATCGATGGGAGTATACGAAAGGAATTCCTCTCGCAGTGTTTGTCTTCTGACTTGCCTGTTCAGATTCATTACGGGATCCAGAGAAATTTTTGTTTTTCCCTCCTATTTCATAAAATGAAGTTATTTCGCTGTTCCGAGCACCAACGGGTGTCGCAAGTTGGTTAATTCACAAATAGAACTCAATACACTGGATTAGGTACGAAAACTTCAGAACCACTAGTGAGTAATCCCGGATTCGTCCCAGGAGCGGCTCTTTCTCCATTTTTCCTTTCCACCTGTATCGGCGACAAGTTCAGTTATTTAAATACGCGGGCGAAGTAGCCGTTTGCCGAACTATTCGTGCGTTTGAGGAAATTCTAAATTTCGCCAACAGTTAGTCCTATTATTCATCAATATTTCGTTTGATGTGGACTGACCTTCGATTGGTCCAATTGCTTCAAATGCATGCATACTCTTTCTCTCTCTCTCTCTTGTTTCGTTTATCCCCGGGACCTCTTGGTTATGAACACAGGATGGATTCTGTAAAATATTAAAGAGTTAACATTGACACAAACTTAAAGTGGGCATCCTATATTTGCAACTACGTAAATAAACTTCTTGGATCATCCTTTCAACTTCGAAGACTCAGATAGTACAAAACCAAATAAAATATACTTTCACTTTTTCTTAATTCATCTGTTTTCCCCATTTTTTTATGGTTCCCTGTGATTTTTGCTGGTCTACTCAATAAAGACCAGAAATCTTCGTCACATTCTGTTGATTACCAGTCACGTTTTTTATGCCCGTTGATGATCTATTTTAACAACTGTGTGAGCTACACTTGTTTGATTATGAAACACTTGCATAGAAATTGTTCTCTGATCTCAATCATCTTTTATGTGGTGATCTATCCAGAGGCCACCGTAATACATCAAGACATTCCGCATATCGTTTTATACCCTCTCGCATGAACTTCTACAGAAATTCCACAACTCCTTATCTCGTTAGTATCCCTGAAACTCAACTCTTCTGAATTTTTCAGCAACCTTGCATTTGAGATGCTTTATTTCTATTATTTCCTCCTTTTCGATGAGATGATGACTAATGTTTGATTGAAATGCGGATAATAGTCCATGTCATAGTTTACACAAATACAAATATATATAATATTTGGAATAATGTTCGAACGGTACGGGTTACTAAGCCAGCCGAACCAGTCGCTCTCGGATTCCGAGAGCGTTGACTGATTCCAGGGAGCATTTATCAATAAACTCTAGGTCTTTTGCAGACAGCGTGTGATTAGATCAGCAGGTGTCGATAATCTACTTTTTGGATTTAACCTTAGGCTCCTAAAGGTTGTTTAAAGTTAAAAAGTTTATAGTTTCCTCCTTATTTGTTGAGTACAAATGTGCAATCACCTTTCAGGAATGAAGTGCTGTGACCAGACGAAGGCTGATTGGACAAATACATAAATAAAGAATACGGACGACGGTGATGAGTTTTGAACTCATGGCCTGTCGGTCACTATTCGGATGATAATATCCACTTGAGGACCGCCACTGCCACTTTAGCAGACCAGTAAAATAAACAACCAAGCCACATAAACTGTCATACCTAACCAAGCTTGAATGCGTTTCGAATAAAACCACTAGGATTTCTGGCTGAAGCGCAACGTTTTACACGTGGAGGGAGATCGGTGGAGGAAACAATCTGCCGGAGGACCATTTATTTTTTCAATCAGGGTTTCGATAATAAACAATAAGTTTTATCGAGCAATTATGGTATTGAAAATACCTTTTTTCTGTGGTACTTATCTGACTACTAACTGTGGTAAGCCTCGATCGGAAGAGGTAGAACAATGACGCATGCAATGAAGAGGCGAAATAATGAGAGCGACGAAAGAGAATACCATCTGTTAAAAAAATCTTCTAGTCATCCCTCCACCCAGAGTTGATCATCCGCGGGAGATGTGCACTCTTAAAGATGTAGTGGAAATGAGATTGGATCCGCCAGTAGTTTGGCTTTATCATCTGAAGACTTGACTATTCACGAATTGAAAGAGACAAAAAATAACCAATGCACTGGACAATCTGTGTGTATACGCAAACTGTCGCAGGTCGTTTATAGCTTGTCAGCGCCGAAGCGTTTCCATTTAGTTGTTCAATAATCCGAAATGTGTTAAGGAGACAAGATCATTGTATTTGGCATTGGTATTCGAGCACCTATCTTTTCCAAAAAGTATTTGTACAACTATTTATTCAGTAACAATGCAGTAAAACAGGAGATATTATCTCTTTTGAAAATGTAGCCCCCGTTGCTCCATTGCCAGAATTTGGGAATGGATCGTGATTCGGCAGGTGAATTTTTGTTTCACATCGTCTCAATAAATGTTTAGAATTACAAACCATTCACAGGGTAAAATGATGTTCTGTGGCATCACTGTGGTCCAACATTCTGTAGAGCTTTTATTTAGTATTCAGGCATACAGAACACTGTTTTCTAATGACAGAATGAGAATTGTGCAATTTCTGTCTTTTAATTTACGAGATTAGTAACGTAGGTATCGATTGTCTTCTTTGATTCAAACCATTGTTCGGCATTGTCTCATCACTTTTGTAATTAAAAAGAGTTCTTCCTCAGTTACTTTATGCTTACTCAATTTACAACGAAATGGATACTAGAGATGCCGGATATTTGAGCTCATTCTTTATGGTAGTCTTAACATTTAGGCTGTCAGCTTGTTACAGCCAGATTTCAGCATATTTTAATCTCAGATTCGATGAGAAAATACATCAGAAAGTTGGATGGGTTTTGTGCAGTTGAAGGTAATCCTACTAATACCGGATTTCAATGCGTTTCGATGAGATATTTTCTTCAGAAACTTTCGTCAAAGCCTTTCTTGCTTTGTGAGCGTTTAGTTACCGGACATTTGTCGGATTTCCGTTCACGGGGCTTGCCGAATTTTAGTGACTTGAGAAAGCATGAACGATTTTGGAAGCGTTTGTAAATCAGCTGACGGTCCAAATAGATGGATGTGGGGCGCATGGGGGTGGAGGTAGTGTTCAGTCACGTTAAGCAGATGAGCTTTCGGGGTAGTCACGTGGTTAGGTCAGGATAATTACGCTTAAGAATAATATTGCCAAAATCTACGAATTTTCATTGGTTCTTGCACTGAAGAAGAATGCAAATGAATGTTCGGATGATTAGTCCCATTCTGAATGCCTAATACGACGCGAAAAGTGAATTTATTTGATTGTATTTGTCGGAAAAAAAGAAAAAAGCAGCGCTATGTTTTTACATCTTGCTCAAACTTTCCACTTTCTATGACATGCAAAATATGACATAAATAGGAGACAGTTTTCGTAAATAGAGAATGATTATAGATACCGTTGAAAGAGAAAACCAGTTTTACAATCAGCCCTACAATAATATGACTAATTGCTTCAGAAATGGGTGTCATAAATTGGTCAGTATTGCTTTGTTATTCATCAGAGCTAGGAACACAAGTTACGTAACAACGCCTTAAATGACAAAAATGAAATTTTTGTACTCCGTCTCTACGAGATGCTTTGTTTTGATTCTTGTATTCTAGAAGATAAGAGGAATGAGACGTTTAACTGAGAACGGTGTGCCTCAGTATGCGCTCTGAGGTGACAGAGATGTTCAGCCACGAGAAAAGTTATTTTGAATGGCCCTGGAAGGCTGACACATCAATAGAACAATATGGTGCAGAAATCAATGATTGTTTGCACAATCCCCCCCCCCTCACCGCATTAACATGATTGTATTTTAGGTAGCTGTTTCATCCTTTTGACCCGCTTCGCATCGCGACATGCAGTTGAGCTATGTTGCATTCATTCCTGAATTCGATGCATTTTACATCACTCATCTTTCCGCATCGTTATCTATCCTATCCAGAAGTTTTTGCGTTTTTCGCAAGTAATATCCGTTGGAATTGTTATGAAGTGCATGGACTATCACTTCGGATTGGTTCATTTGATCACCGGTCATTTTCCATGTTCTTGTACACAAATAAGTGCATATACTCGTGATCTGAGAGCATTCAACCTTGAGTCAATAACCACCGTACCGGATTGGGCACTTCACTGACACAAACAGCGTTTGTATGGCGGGAAACATTGCTTGCGGTTCACCACTTGTTACTTTAACCTTCAGCCCGCCAAACCTTGTCGAGGAAAAAGTTTGTTTCCTTACATGGAAACCCCCTTTGTCATTGCGCCAAAAGTGGCCTTATTAGTATTTTGAACTCCTGAAACAGTTTTTCATTCGCATAACAACGTCGATAAAGTGCACATCAAAACTATTCATGTACTCGACATCATTAAAATAATGGCATTCACTCTCACTAGTTGAAAAATGCGGAAGCTTGGTAGAACGGTTGTGGGAATATACAGGAGGATATGGATGAAGGCAATAGAATTTTGCAGATTGTATAACACCCAACAAGTTACCTTGTCATGTGAGCAGTGTGCACGATCCGGCAAAACGGCTTTGTGGATCTTAAGTGAGTCTCTCTCTCTCCCCGGATAGGATTGCTTTCATGGGTTTTGAGTTTCTCGGTTAAGCTTGAAAAATACGGTCATATATACAGATGCTGATCAAACTCGTGCAACATCCTGACTTCGGTTACATTTTTTGCTCCCAACGTTTAGTGTTCCGAGATTCATTGGCGGGATTGAATATGATATTTTCCCACATCAGACGCAATAGTATCAGCATCCTGTAACGTTTATACTTCTATTAAAGGGAATGCCAAATTAAATGTAGGACTTCTCGACTTCGTCGACGGTTGCCAGTTTATCAGCTGCAAAACAACGAAGCCTCGGTAAAAAACAATTGTAACTAATTTATAATAATGACTCATAGGCATGATACAGATAGTATACCGTAACCCTGCCAATCTTCTTTTTTCCCTTCTTCATTTTTGAGCAATCACTTTTGCATGGAGTCCACCAAGTTGACTGTTTCACAGAATTTGCTGCACCCTAACCACCGACGACCAGTGTCAAGGTAGATAGCTCATCCTTATTCCTAAAACAGCGTAACGTTTTCGAATAAATTGAAATCCCAAAAGTTCAGCGGTAATTGAATGAATTCGAGATTGAACCTAACCCATCCAATAACTGCATAAATGTGAAAAAAATAATATTTAATGAGGTCCAACCGTTTCCTACGGCCAGCCCCAAACAAGATGATATGCTAACCTTTATCCTTGAAAAATATGACTTTTACGAATGTATTCTGAGAGCGACACTCAAGGTCGCGCAAATTCAAACGGTGATAGAAAAGAACTAAAAACATAGAAGGACAAGATAAGGTTCGGAATAAATACAATCAATCCATTGCAAACAATATGCACGTATGATATTGGAAGCTGAATTGTATTTCAAAAATGCGAGTCATGTTGCACGAGTTTGATCAACACTTGTGTTTTTAAAATTTCTGATGATCTTTCGCTTTATTCAAAGGCAATGTCTGGTACATTGTTTTCTTGTTTAATTTGCTCTCATTCGACACTATTTGGTTGTATGTCGAGATTGTGAAAATTTCAGTAGCCTCGGTGGGATTCGAACCGACGCCATAGACGTTTTGCTATCAGTGTGACCTCGTCGCTCAGCTGGTAGAGCATGCGCTGTACAAAAACTCGGCGGCATCCACGCGTGGGTTCGAATCCCACCGAGGCTATTGAACGTTTCACAATCTCGACATACAAATTTCAAATCTGCCGAAAAGCAATTTGAACTATGTGATTAGTTAGAAACCCATCTCGAGTTTAAAAGATTTTATTGTTGAATGAATTTCCAACTTTATCATGACTTGATAATGGTTCACTGCAAAAGCAGTTTTGTTGGCGTCTTTAAGACACAATTTAAAACAATCAGTGGATATTTGTGATCAAGTTAGGTAAAAGAGATTTCAAGAGATTTTTTCAGATAGTTCTACATCAAATGTACCGTAAGCACTTTCATCTTATTCGGTGGAATTTTAAAGTTCAAAACCCGGTCGGGAGTAAATCGGTCTGACAACTCGTGACTTCCAATGTGGGAGAGAGAGAGAGTTAGTGCATTCGTCCCGCCGTCCTCTCTTTGGCACATGGACTGCGGTACAGTATCAGCTTTTTAGGATTTTCCCTTTCTCCAATAATTTTTACTCCAACTCTTTAAATGGTCCCCGTTAAAATTCAAACAGTCAAAATAACTTAAGCTCATAGGAGAAACACTGCTGTGTCACAATGAACTGGGGGTGGAATCCCTTATTCTCATCTAGTTAATAGCGTATACGTGCGATTAGGCTTAAGTAACTGGCTTTCCTCTCTGATCATATTCACTATCTCACGGTGTTAATGAGCGATTTTCCATAAATACCAGATTGTTTCGGTTGTAATGACTAGGCAAATAAATGTGCTATTTGCAGTTGCAGTATCTAACGTTTCCCTTCCCTATTGAATTACCCGTAATTCGCTGTTTTTGAAATAGAAGGGCCAATAAATCTGTATTGCGACAAAAATACTTTGAAAAGATCCCTAAAGTCAGACAAATAATACATTACGTGTACACAGTACACTCCACAGTATTTTCCTTCTGGAAGCTCAGTCTGATACTTACGATTTACATGTTTTTCATGATACTTCATCCTTCGAAATTGATTCTCACTATTTTGGTTGGCGGTTTATCATTCACCTGGAGTGCATAGGTTGAGATTATTCTTAAGTCGAAGTCAATGTTAAATATGAAAATGTGGCATGCTTGAAATAGGCATATCCTTGTGGTTCAATTCGGTCAGGCAATTTATTGCAACTCCTTTCTGCTAATTTTGTTTTTTGCAATGTTTTCATAACAGAATACATTAGCATTGCTTTGCTCTTCACTCCGAAATTCAATTGTGTCTAAATATTGTTTTGTCCTCCCAACTATCGCGAAGATGGCCCGAGAATTCTGAAAATAACCCTGGGAACACCAGAAATGGCTACGACTGTCTTACAGTCGTGGGACGATAACAAGATCAAGGGACCATAAGAACTGCGCCTGAGACAGATGCACAACCCAAGACCAAAAAATGTTTCTCAGATAGAGAATATCGCCTCCATACAAGCGGGGTTCCTACAGACGTCATGTTCTATCCTAAAACTGGTAGACCGGACCCAGCAAACTCTTCCCAAAAAGCTTACCCGAGCCGACCACATACGGTCAGCTCAATTAGCCCTTTGCACCCGGACGATTTTCTGCTCCGCGATCAATTGCATTGTTTCTAATCTATTTCCCAACGTTTCCTCAGTAAATTTTCAGAACAGAACTGCGTTATCAAACTGATCAATGGGACATTACTGCAGTCACTGAAATTCTAGACTCCGAATTAAGCTTACCCGGCATGACTCTGCTCAGACGAGATCGACCTGCCAGGGGTGGTGGTATGTTACTCTAAGTTAGCAGTAAAGTAAAATGCGAGGTAATTAATTATCCTGAAGGGCTTCTAACTCTCTGTGTTGTAATGTGCGACCGCCGCAACGTAATATCGGCTTGTTCGATGTGTTTGCATCTAAACATTGTTTTACCCTGTCGTAACTAAATAAATTCCACACCCACACAACCTGAGCACAACCACGACTGTTCAAGCTCATGTACTGGGCTCGAAACCCAAAGGTAAAACTTACAGGATGCAATCAACAGAGGCAAGAAAAACAAATCAGCTGTTACTACTTTGGACAAATAGTCCAACGAAAGTCGATTACTGAATAAATGCATTCATCGAATCACTCCTTATCGTTTTCCATTGTCCATAAATCCAGTGTCAGAACTATCTAAAATAATTAAGGGAGACTTAAAAATGGAAAATTGATGTCCAGGACTTATAAACAAAGATTATAGAAGGTCAAAGTTCATCCTTTGAGGTAAATGAATTGAATTGGGTTCTTTAACTCGAAAACGATCATTTGCAAGCCAAACTTTTGATGCTGGTGGTGACAATTAAGCAACAATCCAGGTTGCCGTACTTAAAATGTTTTCAGCAGTCCACGTAGAAGCAAGTAGCACGCATTGAAGTTTTCGTATACCGATGTGCTCTTTCGAATGCAGCCTCAATGAGAGCAATTGAGTTTCCTACATGATGCTTGGAATGCACAATTTTTACACTGCAAAAAGGATTAAAAACGATAACTACGGTACACAGGTATTCAAGTCTAGCGTTGTATACAAAACGAATCCGCGAGATAATGTTCCATTGCTTTGGAGTTTCCACACTGTCTATGTTTTGCTTGTACACCAACAGTACAAAAGATACAATTAATTCCGATGAAAGACCAGCTGAAATATCTCTCCATATTTTTGCTATTTGTTGGTCTCAAAATCCGAAATCAGGACCAAAAAGCAAGTGTATATACATTGAGAACTGCATGCTAAATAACTCAGGTATACGATGCATCGGCGAAGAGTTGTGCGAATTCATGAATATCACAGTGAAATAATTTTCTTCATGATTGAATTCTGCCAATCGATCACAATGAACAAGAAATTGAAACGAAGACGTTATATATATATATATAACCTATCTGTTTTGCCACCTATAATCCATAATTTGGTCCCAAAGTTTCTGAATCAATTTGCTGCAGAAAAGAAACTAATTATGAAAACCGTTTTAGCAATTGCTCTCCATATTTGCTGATGAGCGATTTGTTAGGTTTTGAGAAGCTGACTGTATTTACGGATATATTGACGTGTACGTAACTGTTTTATTATTATTTTATTATTTCGATAAATGTGAAATGCATCTCTATTTCGGGTGGCACTGCGTGCTCGTAACAACTCTGTCTCTCGTTGCACTCTCCTGGGTAGGTGGCCTGTTGTGAACACAGAGTTTTTCAACTTATTTCCAGTTTATTAACTGACTTCTTGAGCTCATCGTCACCACACACAAACATACACCAGAATCTGAATTACAGTCATGTCAGTTCCGGTTTGCGTGATCGGAATTTTGTCGACTTACTTCTTCCGCGTGTCGTTCTATTTGATCCCCCTCTTAGACCCAGAGAAATCTGTATCACGGTGCTAGATCAAATAATTTAACATCTATCCCGTAGAACAATTCACCTTTCGGCTATTTGATTGTGGTGTGCCATCAAACAGACGAACTAATCCATTAGTTATTCTTTTCAGTGAAACAACAATGAAGTCAATTGGATCTCAAGTGAAGCACAATTGATAAAATAAATGAGAATCTCTGTGCTGTTTCGATAAAATCGGATTTTGTCCTTTTGACCAAACTGTCCCATCCACTTGACAAATTGACGACGGTGGTATTTGTCATGAGGACTAGATTTCTTGGTCTCCCCTCATTTCCTCTCGGATGTTTCCCTGATAATTCGCCGGGCTGGTTTTAGAAACATTGCGGCTGTCTATGTCTGCTGAATCAGTTGACACGTGATTACGCCTGAATGTGTTAAGGCGTGAAACGACCAGTTTAGGTTTTGCAGATAACAGCCAAAGCTCACTGAAGACGGATGGACGCATGGTTAGTTTCTAATCCTCCTTCGGCCGTGCAAGCAATCATAGTGTGCAACTATTTCCTTCAAGATAGAAATTATTACCCTGATGAAAATTCTATTTCGAGCAGAGGGTAGAGGCTTCGGGTCCCCAGTATCATTACAAGACAGTTCCAACAAATTTCTTTCGTAACACTGACAGCGTTAAAATTCTTCTGATTCCAGCTAACCCCCCAAATATATCACAAAATTGTGTACAAAACCAATCTGATTGGTTCTTAGTCTGGTGAAATTTTATTCCTCAAGGTTTCGTTAACCTACTACCATGAACACAATTTTTCATTGAATATCATTGCCTGCTGAACAGTTTGAAGGGTAGATGTTACGACAACCAAGATTTCCTTTTAGCTCAGGAAATAAAACAACCCAATCGTTGTGAGGTTGCGTAGCAGGCTACATAGCTGTCCAGTAAGATAAGTGTGATGTTAACCAGGACGATCATGAAGTCTTCTACTGCTACAGTTGACATCAAGAGTTTTTGCATTGTGGTTCAAGAGAAACCCTAAAAGAAGATTCGAAAAACAGACAAAANCAGACAAAAACACTGCTACTGCATGCGGAGTCGTTTGCTTGTCATTTCAAATTTAATTCAGTTACTTGTCAGAAATGCTTTGCGGTAGGTTTGTTTATTTATGCTAATCATACTTTGGATTTCGAATTCAGACACAATCCTCAGTTCATTCCATCAATCTAACACTCAAGGAGCGCTAGATTTAAGCTTTGCTCTCATAAGAGCTCAGCAGTAGTGCACATCCACCGTCCCATCCGGGCTTTGAGCCCCCTGTCCCTCGATTCGTTCCAATCGGACCAGATGAACAGACTGTATTCATTGAATACCACGTAACAACCAACTAGAGTTGGTAATTGGTGCTCCCCTGGGGCGCGATGTTCTACTCGGTGAGTATGAAACTGAAAGCCCGGTTGGGACGAAATTTATGCACTCTTAGTGAACTCTTACAAGAGCGAAACTTGAGTCTTGTTGATTTTGTTCACAGGAATCGTCTGTCTGATTTTAAGATCATCTGTTGTGTTTATGAAATTTACAATTCATAGCAGGTTTCAATAGAAGTTTAGATGCTTTTTTGCACTAGGACTGCTAGGGGTGAGAAAGGACAGGTAAATAGTATATTTTCCAGGATAAATCAAAATCAGCCTGAGCAGTCACACACATGGATTTTCATAATGCATTCTGGAATGTTCTGTTGAATCTGGGCAATTGCACACTGTAGTTTTCAGAGTCTGCGAAATCCCGAGTTTAAGAAGAAGGCAAAATTCTTACCCACAGCGAACAAAACAAATCATGAAAAACGAAGGGGGCGACCAACAATATACTGGTAATATGACCAAATAATTACGTGGATTGCATGGATCAGGTTTGTGATTATGAATATATAAAGCCTCGGTGAATAACAGAATCTTGTATTTGTGTTGTTGTCAATGCTCTGAAATGAGTTGGCTAGAGTGACAGTGCAACTTTTCGAATAGGTAAAGCGTACATCTGAGGCAAATTTAAATTCAAATTTTTACTATGGTTAAATTACAAAGCTCATGTTTATTCAATGCTACAGGTACGGTTGCTAGTACAATTAAATAGATGATAAAGTTCACTCACGAGTGCTGAACAGTTGTATTTCAATGCTTCATCCAGCCGTGACTTGAAAGAATCGACAATTGTAACACAAACACCTTGCAATGGAAGAGAGTTCCAGATATTACAAGCTCTGAGGTCGAAAGAGTGACGCCTGCTTTCTGTCCAAGTCTTTTGGAGCAAACGCTTCAACGGATGTCCCTTGAGATGACCATTCCTGGATAGTGGTAGCACAGTACTACACGGGTGGTTAGGCTAAAGTATTATTCTATATACGAGGATTACCGTGTTCAATGTTATTCAGCCTTCCACTGTAGGCTTCAGGTTGTAACCCTTTGACTATTTTTGTTGCTGTTCAAGTCTAATGTTGATGGTAAGTGGTCTGTTTTATATATGGTAGGCTCCTTAACATGATTATACATAAGATGTGAATCGATAAATTGTGTTAAATTTCGTCCGAAAGGGTATGTATATCACTGGCGTTTTATAAAATGGGGGCGATTGAGGTCTCCCGTTGTGGGAATGTGAAGAAACTTCATTGAGAGAGCGTATCTAGTGGTCTGCAACACTGCCTCGTTAATTGCTTCTAAGGATGAAGAGAATGATAGACTACACCCATCAAACAATTGCTATGCACTAAGGTGTGTCGGGGGCTACATTGAAGAGATCAAATGGTTCACGTTGAAGATTACTAAGAGAATGCATACCAGTAAATCGCCACCTCATGTAGAATGCTCACATCTCATCAGGGACATTCCAGGTCGGTGCAATCCAGAGTCGAGAATTTCGGCAGTCAACTAAGTTGGGAACAAGATCGCATTGACCAGTTTGCAAGTACAGTTGAAAAATTTGCTCACAAAGCCTTGTGTTTGTGTTATAGCAGGTTAAGAAGTGTCGGTTAAGGATTCAGTGGGGGTTCGAATCGTTATTTATGCCGACTAATCTGCTGTGCGGCTAGGAGTGGTTTTTCGGACAATCGGTTCTGTTACTGTGGGTTCGCGAAGAACGAGAGGGAGGTGGAGTTCAGGTTAGTAGCACCAGCGTGTTGGCATCGTTTTCTAACTGCGGAAACCGTTTCACCTCATTATTAAAGAGTGCTCTGAGGCATAATTCCGGTTGTTCTCTTCTTCCATTTTTATACTATACCTGCAAGACCGATGTGATCATTTCCGGGGCATTAGTAAATAATTGGATAATCCTCGGGGCGTTTCAACGGTAGTTTGCTGGGTGTGGAAGTCGGCTGATTGAGCTCTTGAATAAAACCCCATTCTTTACGCAAGTTTTGTTTGCATTTAGATTCGTCTGGATCGTCTAATTTAGGGACTTCGTAAATCAGTACAGTTCGTTTATTCTCCGACTCGCGTGCACCTACTAGTTTCGTGTAGTATAGCATACGTTTGGTCCACGGTCGATCATGAATTACTTTCATTCGACTGGAAACTAGAAAAACGAATGTCCTAGACGTCTTTTTCATCCCTCAAATTACCTCGAGGTAATTTGGGTTCCCCGGCTTTAGGCAATGATCATTGGCAAAAAAGGCTTACGTTGCTCATATGGTGAACGTATTTTTTCATTTATTTACATAATTCAGTTCAGTGAACAAGCTGTTTTACTTGTCTCTCCCGCAGTGAAGTTGCTGTCTCTCCTGGTACATTAGTGCAGATAACGATCACGGCGATGTGATTAACTGTCCACCTTTATTTTGTCAACGCATGTTGTATCTGTGGTGTAGGTACATTGGGCCCAACGGGGCTTCCAGAGCCAGAAATTCATTACACTGTTTGTAATGTCTGGTGTGCTACGGGATCGAATAAAGTAGATTATCAGTGAAGATATCAACGTTATGGATGTCAGTTGAACGCTGTGAAGGGAGGATTATCATGGCTTTATATTTAGAGAAAATCCTCGATTCGATGAAATGAAGTCAAGTTCACGGAACCGTGCTTCAGAATGCCAAATTTCCTGAGATGTACTTAGAAGGCATCTGTGAACAAAAAAATGAAATTTTGTACCAAAAAAGAAGCTACTTGGCTTGTCTAAAGAAATTATTATTATGCCGACGATGTATTCGAGTTGAAATTGTTATTTTCTGAAAATGCCTAAGTGGTCAGTCAAGCATAATTATTGACTTTGCCAGTGAGATGATGAGATGCATTTCAATCGCACATAATACTGTTTCTTCCATAATGATGTCTGTACTAACTGCGTTGTAATAAAACTCTACCAATAAAATGTGAGCAACTCGCAAATGTGCCTAAAAACTAAGAGTTGAATAGAGCTGGTGTGCATAGGCAGTGAGACTTTTGTACTCGGCCTCCACTGTACTGGTTAACCACAGTCGATTTCCCGCCATATTTCATCTCTCGGGGATTCGACAAAGTGTGTGAATTCGAGAGAACATGACAACATGTAAGTTAGTAGCATAAGCTTTTGAGTAGTATGAAAAGCCTATTAGGATATTTGGGATAAAACATACAGGATAAACCAAAACTACGCTAATTATGTTCCTTAGATCCATTACTTATAACTGCCTAACATTTGTTCAAAGGAGAATATAAATATACCGTCTCACGTAGTCCTTTTGGTTAGAAAAAAAATCTAACGTTAGACTATTCAACAATTTGCCCTTCTTCATTTTGGTGTTTTGTTTTATGCCGCAAACTACTTACTTTTTCTTTTAACCCAATTACCGAATTTAAGTTCTGAATACTGCCCTAGTTACTTACAATGCAAGGCCGACTAAAGAATCAAGCACTGCGTCCAACGTAATCTGCAACGGTTTCAGACATCAAAATGCCCCCAAAACAAGACGGTTAACGAATCAGACGATGTGAATCACACAGACGGTTTCATGCTGACCCTGTTGGTAACGCTGCTTTGGATCAAGTCATTGAAAACAAATGAAATATCTGCGACTGGGTACACAAGTACATACTCCGTGCTTCCATAGTTCGCTGTACAAACTATTCTTGCTTTTTCATGGTGAAAAATTGTGTACCGTAGTGTTTGTAGTCATCCACTCGTTCGTTCGCTTTAGTTTTGCAGTTGTATACTGAAATCGATCAATGCATCCGTTATGGACAGCATTGGTTGATATCAGCGCCCCCGCTATTGGTCATGCTCCTAGTGACTGAAAACATTCAACACGTGATTCACTAAGTAGAATTGCATCTCCAAACAAAGTAGACCCCGGCCGTAAGCGTTACGATGACCTTTGGCGAATAACCTGTCCAAATTCGTCGTTACTCTAGGCGCGATAACCGTGGCTAGGGCTCACCCGTTTGAAAAGAAGCTTTAGTGCGACGGTGATTGAAGATTGATTGGTGGTCTGACATGTTACCTCTTTCCCACTTACCAACTAGGTCAATTGTGGTTATCGGTCACTCGTTGACACAACTACGTTAACGAGACAGAGCCCATCGATCAATAAGATTTCCCTCCCAGCAGTGAACCCGATCTTACGCACACATTGTAGTGGTTTTAGTGATCAATGGATTAAAAATAACCGCAAAAACTGGATAAAATTATTCAAGGCCCAAGTCATATATACCGGGTAAAAATGACCATTTGCCCGTTCTGGTAGGTAGGAATATCACAGATTTGCTAGTGTTGAATTAATCCAATAACGTTTTTGCTTCTGTGATTGAGAAAACGTTCGGTGTATTCACTGCGCCGCATTTGTGTTCTTCTTTCCGATCCTTAAATGGTGTCGCAGTGAGTTGACATAGAAACCAAAACCTAGGTTTACTACTACATTCATCAAATTCCAAACAGTGGATTTCTTCTACAAAGTGACGCTGATCCATAGTGTATAAGGTATAACGAGCAAAATACTCGATCAGATCACATTTATTATCTGCATTATCGGCCGATTCAGCGTGGTTTTGAACCCAGCTTTTATGAAAGCGTGGATCAAGACGTACAAAAAAAGCTAGTGGACCAAATGCATGACCTTGAGAATGTCCATTTCACTTTGAATGTTTTATTGCACTTCGTCTATCAAGAACAAACCCCATTCCAGTAAATACTTACGAAAACAACAGTTCAAAGAGCAAACCATAACGTGGTCCATTGGTTGTAACTCTGAAGAGAAATTTGGGGACGGCCACGCTAATTTTACATTGAGGAATGCTGTGGCCTTGTCTTGGTATCAACCACCTAACGGTTGATGTTGGACAGACTGCTTTGGAATAAGGTAGAAGTGATTCATGCGCTTTCAAATGAATTGCAGTTTCAAGACAGGCTTTTGCCATCTCCACAACGGAAACACAGTGGAGTTTTCTAATAACCGGCGGTGACAACCTTCTTTCAATCGGTCAACTACCAAGGTCATCTATTTGACTGCTTTCAATTGTTCGTTGGTTTACAGTGGACATTGCTCCTGAAATGCACCAGTGCTAACAAATTATCCGACCAACGTCTGAATGGATCTAATATTGTAAACAGTTTTCTTCGAAATACCTCGTGACTTTTACACAGAGTTCTCAGTTGCATCTGTTTTATTCGGTAGTCCCTGCATAGTCTGCTTCTCTCTGTCAGGTCGACGTATGCACACTGTTTCATCAGATGACGCTGTCTTGAACTTCTGACATTTGTATGCCCTCCTCCAAACAGTTTTGGTCCCTGTGCCATAGACTAAGGTGAGAATGACGTAGATGACAAAGATAATACGACGGAGGCTGAAGTTCACCATCATTATTATCAATATTATTATTTTGAGAAGCACAGATTGATAGGCAGAACGATATATCATGAAACGAAGAGATATTTTATCAGCTGGTTGTTATTTCGTTAGTTGGTTTGGTGACCGCGGGGATGAATGTAACCCTAATCATGCATTTTCAGCATTTGTTTAGAACCAGCTTGATATTTTAAGTATATTGCAGTTTTTAAAATAATTCGCCATTCTTTTTGCAAAGTAAATGCTTTAAACGTGTATGATAAATTGTGACACGAATGGGTACAATTTAGTAGAGGTAACTGATAAATAATAATTGTCACGCAAATGCGTGTACATGGGGTGTATTCATAACTCTCAAGGTCATGTGATTAGGAATAATTAGATAGAGCAATGAATGAGGAGTCTGAAATATCTTAGGATGCTGATTAGCATTGTGCACAACTGTTATCCGGTAAAATCTCGCACAACTTTACTCAATAGGTACGTCATTTCTTACAAAACCGAATGTATTTTTCGCGAATTCAAAATGCATTCATCTTATCTAATCCGTGGAAAACATGTTATGTTGTTTAGCTGTTACGTTGTGCAACAGAGCGCATTTTCCTTCAAGCTGCAGTTAGAATCATAAATTTGAGGACAGGCAAGAACATAACTGAGACCAAAAGAATGAGTAAACTGAGCTGATGGACACGTAATATTCTATGTACCATTTTAGAATTTTATAAGTTTTTATCGCAAACAGTTACTGCAGACTTTTGCATTGATTCTGTTCTAATGGTGAAGTTTTTCCGGAAATGATTCGACCGAGATTTACAACAGAAGAAAACCGAGCATAAACGTAACAGGCAAATGAGTTTTTTATACACAAGACTCGGCATATTCGTAAGAATAGATTAATGGTATTGTGAAGATTGATCTTCCGAAGGCCTCTTGTTCAATCTATTTAAATTTTGATTGAGGTTTCTAGATGCGTTTACAATTGAAGCGCTATTGCCCATGTGATTTGTTTGGCGGATAAAAATTTCGTTACATTTTTGAGTGATTCTAATATGAATCGTGAAAAATGAAAAGTTGATGCGCTTTGCTTGGTTGTTAACTTTGTGCCTGTTCAGATTCTTTAGGATATATATGGGTTCAATTGCAATGTGTATGGAGAGCGCATTAGTTTTTTTGAGCTATCATATTCGACCTTAGTGGAATCGAAGTATTCTCATAACTGTTGGTTTCCCCAAAATAATTGAACAGCGTCAGCGTTTTAATTTGCCCACTTGACTCTTTTTGACAGAGTCAAGCATCTGGGTTACATCTGAATCTAATTTTGTTTTGATAAGCTTTATCTTTATTCAACCGAAATCATATATATCATGTACGATTGAGATGACTGAGTAAAATTGCCCCTTAGGCAACTGATTGATTTTTTAGTTCCTGCTTCTCGTCGTGAATGTACATCCAGTACTTCTGTACCAAATCATTTCTGTACTGGTACTCTAAATGTAAATCAGATTGCAGTATCCTCGTTTATATTTCAAACATTTATTTCGCGACCGACAAACTTCGACTGATCTACTTATTAACCGATCGAAACTGGGCCATTGTGACGATTTCGTTGAAGTGTGTCTCATCTTGTCCCCCAAATTGTTATGGAATCGTGGTCATTATCCATGGCTTTCTTTTGCTTCAAACAAACACATCATACCAATTGCACCACATGTAGAGACTACGCTACAGTGCTTACATGAAATTTCGGTATTTAAAGCGAAAATGGAATACTGTTTTGGTTATTTATTCCCAGTAAAACACCTCATCAGATTTATGATCATCGAAAATGGATTGCAACACATACAATTTTCGTCTCGATTCTGCTCACAAATCATTTTGGATGCGTCCTGTTGGACGATAGTTAGCTATAATAGATAACCGCGATACCGGGATCGATACCTACAAATCCCCCTTTACCCCCC
>UZAN01045061.1:16353-29020 GCA_900618425.1 Echinostoma caproni
CCGTCTGGGCATCTCTATTCGATTGCTGGATAACTACACTCATCCAGAAGGATTCTGACAAGCACTACGGTGCAGAATCAAGCTCTGTGCTGGAGGATATACCACAGTAGGAGTGACCCACCGAACACAGTTGGTGTGTGTCAAAGAACTGCTGGCTAGCATGCAGAAACGTGTGTGATGGGTATTGTCTCGTTTTGGGTAATTTCAATGCGCCACATGTTAACTGGGGAACTAACATCCGATATCAACAGGCGGATTTATTTTCCAGAAAGCTTCATTTTTTTGTCCATGATCTCTCGCTTGTTCAGCATATCCGTGAATCCACCGGATAGTTGGTGAACAGGAATTCATCCTCGACTTGGTGTTTTCTCCGAGGCAATCAGATGCGACCAAGACTGACCACCTCCCACTAATTGCATCTCGTGGGCACTCCGTTGCGAATATACTGGTAACGTGGCGTACCACATACGGACAGACCACAAGATGGATGAAATGTGTGGCGCTCATCTTTTCCGGAGATGCGTCAAGCTGCGGCACTCGTGAAGTGGGGTTTCCATCACTCTGAGGATGCGGATGAGTCCTGGGAGTTGGTTCGTTAAGAAATCTATCACCTCGTGCAGGAATTCTTTCCACCCCACCTCTACCGAACACACGTCATGGGCCCGCTGTCGTTGGATCAGGAACTGCGGAGGTGCCTCAGGCAGTGAAACAAAGCTTGGTCTGAGTATCGCGGGATATGAGGAATTCGGAGTCATTCGGAATTAGCTGACTGCATTGAGTAAATGCAAGAGGGCTCTATTGGAGCAACGCTCTGCAGCGGATTCTGCAGAGGCAGCAAAGTGGGTGTATGCTTACCTCAGGCGACGAATAAGAACTATTCCGGGCATCCCGACAGGGTAGTTGCTGAAAACGATGTGGACAAAGCCAAGATGTTGGTATCGCTTTATGCCTCGGAGAGGTTGTTTTGGAGCTGTGTCGGCTGAAAGCTCATCAGTCACCTGGACCTGATGGTGTGCATCCGTTCATCCTGAGAGAGCTAGCAGACGAACTTGCAGTGGCGTTGTGCAATCTGTTCAATGAGTCTCCCATTTAAGACGGTTTACCGCGGCAGTGGAATGATGCTGTCATTGTGCTACTAGACAAAGGCGGTGAGAAAAGTGACTCTGGAAACTACCGACCAGCCAGCCTTACTAGTGCTGCGGGTAAAATAATGGAACGACGGGTGACGGCACGGCTTCGGTAGCATTTAGTGTGCCGTGGTCACCTGTGGCACCAACAACACGGTTTTCTGCCGGATTGCTCATGCCTCTCGAACCTGCTACTGGCCCGTCGATGCTGTAAAAGGCCAAAGGACATGAAACGGACATTATCTTTGTGGACTTCAGTAAGGCCTTCGACAAAGTGCCTCACAACCGTCTTCTGAGAAAGCTGTTCAGCAATAGCGTAGGTATGGCGCTGCTGAATTAGCTGCAAGACTCTCTTACCGACAGGAAACTCTGCGTCCATGTTGTCAGGTCGCTATCTACGTGGAATACCGCCTCCAGTGGGGTTCCCCCAAGGCTCTGTTCTTCGTCCACTCCTCTTCGTGGTTTATGTCAATGACTAGCCTGGTCAGCTGCATAGCCCATCAGACATGTATGCGGACGGCATCAAAATCGAGGGTCCAGAGGATCGGAATACGCAATGAAAACCCTGCCTCAGTGGGCGAACACGTGGGACATTCTAGTCAACACCGCCAAGTGCGCTTACTTGCACCTTGTTCGTGCTGATTCGAGGGTGGTTTACAGAACCACATTGCGCAGAATAGTGTGAAGGGACCTATTAGTTATGGTAACGTCATCACAAAGACAGAACACCGATAGGATCAGTGCCAGTGGATAGAGCATTTTGGGATCCATTCGGAGATCTTTCAGTCGGGTACGATGGATGCTTTTAGACTGCTGTACGCTTCCCACGTCAGACCGAGACGTGAGCATGCTAGCACCGCGACATACCTCTGCACGGCCGGTAAACTGGTCAAGTTGGAGTATGTACAACGTGTTACCACTAGACTCGTCGTAGGACTATATGGGATCAGCTATGAAGGTCGTCTACTAGTCTGCTCCCATTTGCGTATCGGTGCGTCCGGGGAGATCTGATCTGCCTACAGAAGATCGTGAGGGGTGATATGAGAGCGGAGTTGCAGCAGCATTTTCCACTACGGACCAAGGAACGCACGGGGGCACTCTCCAATGTCGCGAAAACTTCGATCGGTTGGTCTTCTGTTAGTCTACCGACTCTTTTGAAGGTCAATACCGATTTGGAATGCTCTTTAAGTGACCGTGGTGGAGAAGAACGACACTGTTTTCAAGCGGCGTCTGGGACTATGGAGGGATGACCACATTGAATCGGACCTTCTATCCAGTGGTAACAGGACTTACCCGGATATCTTGCCCTCTGTCATTAATAGAAGAACAGAATAGAAGACTGAGCTTAGATTGAGGAACTCGGCCTTCCGTATGAAATATACATATATATATATATATATATGCACTTTTTAGTCAACTCATATTTTTGTACGTTTTACGTCCCACGTGTTCACCTCTGTTTTTACCGGAATTGTAACGGTGGTCTATTTTTGGCTGAAAGCTAGTATATAGCTAGTTAAAGCTTAAATACAACACAATCATAAGTAAGCTGAAAACCGGCGGCCATATTGCAGCAGATGAAGACTTTGGTCTAATTTCCATTGAAACAGAAGAGAGTTGTTCCGACAGAACGACCGATATAAGAGCAGATCCACAAAGCTAACTTTGACTTGACTTGATTTAACTTCTGAGACGTCACAAAGCGCATGTTTAGTGGACAAGCGCTTCTTGACAACCACTAGTTTTAGTCCTCCTGAAAACCTACGTCACGATTGTCACACTCAAAAACATAGATGGGAAACACAGAAAGCCTAATCGAGATCCTTAACAGAAAAACACAGACGCAATCTTTTGATTAGGACAGTACGGCACCACGCATCCACTGATCCTGCTAACTATGGAACCGGACAACTGGATGAGAGAGCGCAAGTGCAAAGCAGTGTCCCAGTGAGCCACTTTGTCTAGCTGAAACTACATAACATAGTCCATCAGTATAAGCAAGTTACAGATTTTCATGATTGCTCACTCTAGAACGAACCTAGAGGTGATCATTCGACGGGAATGATTGCGAGTAAGGGCTTTCATTCTTAAATTGAGACAACTCCGGATCTCCAAACACTCCACATTGACTTCCCGAAACACTGCTTAGGTAAGTGCAATCGAAACGTAACAACTAGATACATTGAGTTATATACCTTCGGATGGCTTATCGAAACCACTTACGCAGTAGCAACCTCTGATTCACAGACTTCCGAAGATTTGATATAAATCAACCACAAGTGTGTGAGACACAACGGACCCCACATCACGGCAGCTGTCGGTCTGAGAAACACACAGCCGAGAGCTAATATGATAAACCGACGCACATGTGCCCCATCGGGTTTACCGGATTTGTCCCGTGTCAGAATCGACCATACCGGATAGTTGGCTAAAGCGACGGTGGTCAGGGCCCATTCGAGACAGTTGGCCAGCGGGCGTGTGCTACAGAATCCGGTGAACCAATTAGTCAACTGGTGGAAAAGAACCCACTATTAAGGGCGGGGGAGGGA
The DNA here is from genome assembly GCA_900618425.1 of Echinostoma caproni. Lineage (NCBI taxonomy): Eukaryota > Metazoa > Platyhelminthes > Trematoda > Plagiorchiida > Echinostomatidae > Echinostoma > Echinostoma caproni. The sequence goes on from UZAN01045061.1 coordinate 20,030, forward strand.
ACAATTAAGATGACAGAGGAATACGAGAGACTTGTTAGTCGGTGAACAGTGGTAATAGTGTGGTATAATGTACAGCATAATAACAATGATCTCTTACTTGCTTATATAGGGCACAATTGAATTTTAGGAAGAAGGAATCAAACAGTCAGAAGACATCTAGAATATACCACTAAAAGAGAAAGTTAAATGATGGCATTGGGATTCTATCATGCAAGTCCAGGGATGATGTTACAATAAATATACCGGTTGATCAATGCTGTTCAAAGTGACCGTCAAAGGTGGGAATCAAACCAGAAACCTAAACATGTGTATACAAAAAAGTAGAAAACTACCCTCCATTTGGACGCCCTAGACCACTCGACACTCAGAGATTTTCGTCAACTCATTTGGTGTCAATCCTAACTTNAACTTTCACATGTCCTGAGAAAGAGTAATGTGAATTCGTCGTTTATATAGCAAATGAAGCTCAAACTGGTTGTGAACCAGGTTGTGAATGTTTCCAACCGAGTCATAACCCGGAGGCTATTACTGAGATGAGCAGGGTCTGCGCCCCGCAAAAAGCTCGCAAAGATGGGTTGTGCTATAATGTGTAAGGGGAAAATGAAAAATGGTCTGATCAGCTGCCCGGTGACCGAGTTGGTAGCACGCTTGCGTTCTGCCTGTGAGATCCCGGGTTCGATCCTCAGTTGGGTCGATGGATTGGCACTGCTGATGAAACCCAATTAGGTCGAAACAGTTGTCCATTGCTTCCTACCTTTGCAGTTCACGTTTCATTTGCTATATACACGACGAATTCACCTTTGAAAGTGAACCAGGTGCTCCATAACTCACCTGATATTATGTGAATCACCGAAACGGAGAAGCGAAAATCTGACGTTTTGCGGGGATTTTTTTACTTCGGAAGAAAAGATGAACCAGCATCATGGATGATTCAGTTCAGTCCAGTTTTTACAACCAACAAATCTGCACCTTCATGTGGAGGTTTTACTTTCTGTCTTTTAGTTGCTCATTTAGATACCAGAGCAGAGGGAAGATTGGAATGTTGAAAGAGTAGTCAACAAGAAGATAGAGAATTCTTATAAACTGAGATTACAAAAATAATGAGTAATTGCACGAGCGACAGAAGGCGACTAACCACCTGTTACCACGATCTCAGGGTCCACATTGAAGGAGCCCAACGCGACCTATATGACCAAGTCTCCTAGTTAGGACGTCCATACCCTCATGTCAGATCTTGATTTGACCCCCCCCCACACACACACTGATGTTTTATATCCCCGACATGGCTCGCAAACATCGCGCGCCGTGACAGCGTATTTGGTGACACGCGCAACACATGCCCCAATCGGCCCGATCACTAGAGGTACCCAGTGGGCAAAGACGGTTGCTTGAAACTCTAAGTGTAACGTCGGCAGTGCTTATACGGTTTCTCCACCAAACTCGTGCAATNCAATGCGGTGAACAAAAAACGACAGCCTTTCTTTATCTTGTTACCTTAGTGGCCATGTTTCTGTATCGTTAAGCAGCACTGGCCGAACTGCTGCAGCATATACTAGACCCTTCAAAGACAGCCAGATTTCGCGATGGCGCTGTGGATGTCTCAAGTTGACAACTTCCAATAGAGGCTCTTCCGCAGTGCATCCTCGAGGTGAGATATAGCTGCCCAAGTAGAAACATTTGTCCACTACTTCGATAACTTCATGGATGGTAACCGACCAAAAACCGTAACCAGAGGCGATGTCAGAAAGCAGGTTGCGGTTCTAAGTCAGTAAATTTGTCGCTCCAGGAGCTATAAGAACGCGAAATGCGTTGCTTCTCAGGGACAACCAAGTATGAATATAGCGAGATCACGCTGCAAGGCGCCTAACAGAAGCCAATCCTGACAAACTTTTCAAACCTCTAGGGCAAGTCATGATCCGATCACCAAGATAATTTTTCCACCCTTGTCCAGTAAACGCAGAGAGCACAAACAGATTGACGGAAGGCAGGCATTTGAAAAAGATAACTGAGCGATCGGAGGCGATGTAGAGTGATTTCTTCTTTGAGGGAACGACTATTTGCATTCAACATACGAAGGCGAACTTCATTGCTCAACTGATATTACAAATAGATACGATCAATGTTACGCATAACTTGATGGTTGAATGCAGTATGTCCACTGGCATCCTTAGCTCGAAAAAGTCAGGTTTCGAAACCCTGAAGCAGACAACCACGAATTGCGGTGATGCACCCTCTCCCCTCAAGATAAAGCTGAATGTCACGGCAACGCCACATTTGTTGCAGATTAGTAAAAGCCACTCTAGTTTTCGCTAATCGTGATGCTGTCACCTTCCGGACTCCAACTCCAATTGTAATCAAGCTCCTGAGGTACTTGAAGCTCTGAACTACTTGTAGCTGATCACCACAAAGGGTGAGTACAACCAGAGGCTCCTATTAGCGTTGAACAGGTACGTAAACAACGTAAAAAACGTATTGTATTCGGATACCTAGTTCGGCAGGCGGACAGCCTGTTCATGTTCGCCCAGAGGGGAGGGGGCGATGCGATTGGTCATCATCAACTGAAGAACTGTGTTACCGGAGAAAAATGGAAGCACACCGTTAGCCGGGCCAAACAAAGCATTCTGTGGAACATGCTCTATGTAAAGTTGAAACGGAATGTAATATAAGGCAGCCTTGTCACACCAGACTGGAGGCGGCAAAGAATGTCGAAAGCTAACCGTGGACCCTAGCCCGATATAAGTACTAGAAGTTCGGTACCGGACCTTTCAAAAACGTTTTAGGCCTAGGGATGAAATCGAGGGTCCCGCGGATGTCCAAAAACACGCCATCAGCTTCAAGATGATGTTTTACTAGCTCAAGATACCCAACGAGTCTGGGGTGAATTTTATCTGATCAGAATAATTCCGTACGAAACCACGCCTTTATTCAGTGGTGCGCTACGCTCGTGCAAGTCACACTGCTATCTAAGAACTTACATGGCTTCAGTTTAGGGATCTGGTTACCAAGCGAGCAGCACCTATGATCATCAACTAGTGCCTCTCGAATGAACTAAATTCTTATTCAGAATAAGCAGGTGGTGCAGCTACTCCCTTATTCACGATCTTGAGACAAGCCTAGAAGCATTCAACTGGAATCCCTATGGGGCCAACCGGGAATTGCAAATAAAGGTATGTTAACATTTTGTAGTTTCAACAGGAAAGCTAGCGAAAATCATAGACTAGGAAACTACAGAACATAACGTGGTACAGGAATAGAGTAGCAGGTGTTGTGTCATCGGTGAGAGAGATGCCGGACAGAGTAGACAAATGGCTTCGATGATGATCCAAGGGGAATACATCATATCACATTTTTATATCCATCCGGTGCAATTTAGAAAAAACATCAACTGGAAATTCGTAATTAGGTATTTTCATCATTTTCATTGTATAAAGAAATATTTTACTCATATTAAGTCAGGTGTAACATTTCATCCTGAATATTTAGGGGGGAGGGAACCGGCACCCCGGAAAAAAGATACATAGTCTGAAAACGGAATAAAGGGTATTAGCCGTTGGGGTCCTCTACGTGCATGATATGATGTGATGTTGACCTAAGACGAACATTAACTATTCAGAATCAATGCTTGTATTGAACAACACAGTAATAATCTCAGCAGGAATGAAATTTACAATTTAACTTTCGAGTAAAAACACCATAAAAGAGATCGATAAACTTGATAAAAAAAACATTAACCGGGAGAGCGACTAGTCTAGAATTCGCATGCGAAATGGTATTGTTCAGAAAAGATTAGGACAAGCTAACGAATTGAATGATGGAGCATCAATGGTCCGCATGCATTCCGCTCCTTCAATTTTACAAGTGTTACATACCCTAAAGTCAGTGCCGGGATGAGGAGAGTTGATCATCACAAACAACAGTAACGGTATCGATAAATTGGCGTAAAAATGACAAAACGTCTAATCTGAAACAGGTCATCATAAATCTCAAAAGAACGTAGGATAGTTAATGGAACGGTCCGACGGCAGACGGAATTTTCTGTTGTTACAATTTCAAACATGATAATACACTCTAGAAGGTCTTGTTCATTTTCGACCTTCTGCACGATGTAACATACTACTCACAAACATGAGTAGTATCACGATAAGATTAATGCGAAGGTTAGGTGCTGAATTTTCGGTATCCGCTATCATACAGTGGAGTGAGTGCTTGACCTACTTAGATTACAATGGCTGAGGTATATGCCCTGCGTATCACCACATAACCTTCCTCCGTATCGTACAAGTATTCACTTCCTAAGTATTCTATGCATAAGTACATTTGCTTTCAGGGTCATTATTTTGGTAGTGCTTTTAAATTTTCAAAACTCCTCCACTGGCTTCTTTATCACTGACCGATCAAATAAATGGATAACCAAATGAANAATGAAAGGAAACCAAACCATAACGAGTTTGCCGCTGTCACCAGTGTCTTTTGAACCTGATGGTCTGGAGTTCGAACCCCAACACCCCCACCTGACTTTTGTTGTAGTCAGCTTTTTCTTCCGTCTAGTTCAATAACGCGCCTCACCCAGCGTGGCTTTTTGCGGTTCGCCAACCCGGTCTGGGGGATCAGGTTGCCGGCGTGTGAACGGCAGGTCATCGCAACTATCAGATTCAATCCGTCTGCTGTTCACCGTACGCATGTATGTAGAAAAAGTAGTAGTAGAAAAAGAAGAACAGAGTAGGATTATTGATTATGAAAACCGAAACACTTATATTATTATTGATTGCATCAGACTGATCAACTTAACTTCATTGACCTTTGAAACAACCTAATTCTAAGAACGGAGTTGCTGCTGGCTGTTACGGTGGAGTCTGGGACAATAGGTAATTGCATGGTGACCCAGGTTGGCAATATTTTCATGAAAGTCGACCAACTGCAAATGACATACCTTAGCTGTTTCTAAACTGGCTAATTGCTGGCTCAACCGATACAGGTGTAGGTCTGTGACTGCTGCCAGAAATGCATGTAAAACTCGAGCGATAAGCAGGATAAACCGTGTCGAGTCCAACTGAACAGACTGACCCAACCAGTAAAACGGTGCGATCAGCAACGGATGAAGAGGGCTACGCAATGCCACATCAGGACGCCATTCCCAAGTAAGCGAACCGAATCTGGAGGAATAGTTGATGACAGGGTGCATGTGAGTAGAAAGGAAAGGCCAACGGAAGGAGGGGAGTGGGTGAGTATGCAGATACAACCATAAAGGAATTTCCATCTACACGAGAGCAGGAAGAAACATCATGATCACAGGTTGTGTGGGATTCAACTATTTCGTGGTAATCTCATCAGCTTTGTACATACAGTCAGACCACATTTGGTTAAAAGAGTGACAGGTTGGGGACAGGCAAACAAACATGAGAAAGAGAAATCAATAAATACGAAGGCCAAAGGTCACTAATACGAACCGAATACCTTTCTGACGGATCAAGACACGTAAGGCGTCCCTAGGTTTGTCACATTCTTTGCAATTCGGTATATGTCGGACGACTGAACTGGACGGAAGCCTGAACCCTTTAGACGCAAATTTCTTCGTTACATGCTCCGCTATCCTGGTAGACAATTGCCCCTCGGTTATTCCGACGTACTTGCTCCCACAAGTACATCGAAATAGGTAAACAGAGGAGAAGGTAACTGAAGAGTCGGATTTGTCCAGATTGGACTGAATAAGCGTTCGCTTCGTGTCGTGCAGTATTACAAGTGAGGCAGCATTATACGTTCTTTCCATCGCTTGTTTCAACCTGCGCTGTATCTACCTATCATTTTCATCACTCTGAAACGGTATGGTGATGAAAACAGCTTTCTTCTGATGTCAATTAGTTCTAGTTTATTTAACGGCGCGCCATTTTTGGATATACATTTTTTAGGGTTAAAACAGAACTGTGCATATTTAGTACATAGAAGCAATAATTTTCGCAGACTATGCGCTAGAATCTTGAGTTCGTCGACATATGAACATATAATGTCAACAGTTTCACAAAGAGGGACATTAGGGAATAAGTCATACGGGACCATGTGTTTATGAGAACATTAGGATCACAGATTTTTCAACAAAGTCAAATCAGTCTTGCAGAGTTTTATTCGAAAACTTTTGCTTGACTGGTTGAATGAGTTTGACTAACCATCGTGCTAACTCTTGATGGACTTTGGCGAGTCCATACGTACGAGGTAGCCCAGAGCCTCGGGGGGATGAGTTGAGCAAGTATGGGAATACTAATACGGCCAAACTTAGACAATTGACGTAATTCACGCACGATGAATGGTTCCACAGTAACTGTTTAGTCACATCCAGAGCGTTCAGGAAAAGTTTGCTTCTATACGAAATCACTTCTAGCATTTTTCGAAAATAATCCCGTTTATTCATGATGATTGCTCGAGATCCATTGTCGGACCTTAAAATCGTCGTTCTTTCTAAGTTCTTCTAATACTTTCTTCGTGGCCTCGTAGCCAAGCCGGTACAGCGTTCGCTGTACAAAAGCGTAGACGGCGTCCATGCGTGGGTTCGAATCTCACCGAGGCTACTAAACTTTTCAAAATCGACATAAAAACTTCAAATCTGCCAAAAAACAATTTGAACAATATATACATTAGTCATATATTATTTTAAAGACCACTGTTTGTCGATGCATTATCGTCACACGCACGATGCTTACCCAAATACCCATCGATGGGCCACTTCAATGGATTGCCAAAACTCATCCGGGACAAAGGCTGTTTGCTGGATAAGTGCATTCAGTATTCGGAACACGAGGAGGAAAGTGAACAACTTGGATTCACTCGTCAGCATACGTTTCCATGTGTGCATTTCTGTGCGAGATTGTAGTATACAGGATAAGAAATTCACGCGGAATTTAAGGTAGGTCAGCGATTGACGTTAAGACGAATAGTGGATATATCTAGTTGATTAAAGGGTAAACCAGTAGTGTTTATCCTCGGTTTGCAGCGAACGTGATCAAGGGGTTTAGATTATAATCGCACTGCTTCCAATGTGTCGTATATTCGAGTCCCTCCACACCAACTAATTGCTTCATTTCTTCGTATTCTGTCCAATTCATGTTAGTGGATGTGGTTTGCTACTTCGAGTCCCAGGGATAAGATTGCCGGTTACCATCAATAAACTGTAGATCCTCCTGACTATGCAGTTTCTCCCTTCATCGAATGATAGTACGAATGTGAAAACAATGATCGCCTCTTAAGGTTTGACTGTACAATGGTTCACTCAGTGTTCAGTATCATTATCCAGGAGATATGAATAGTTAGCTATTTCTTTGACAAAGATCAACTGGGGATATTGACAGTGTGAACAAGACCTACAACAAGATGTTTCCTTTGGAGCAAATGAATAGTGTGACTTTGCAAGAAACTCAACGGTTCTTCAACAATACTCGCACTTTCTCTTTGTTTAAGGAAGATACAATTGTAAATCAGCTTTTTTAGGAACGAGGCTATGAACAATTAGTCTTTCTGAACAAATACAGAAGTAAGGATAGACTGTTCTGGTGAGGGGATTCGAATAGACGACCTTCAAGCTGGCGATTTAACCAACTGATAACAATGATCAAGAGGTAGATACCGTCTAGATGTATTCTGGGTGCGATCAGCATTAGGTTGAATGGATGATGTTGTGCGGAAACTCCGGCACACCAAATTTTGTCTATCCAAAGAAATGGACTGTGAATTATTTCGACCAATTACACAATTTCGCGTATTGTGCGTTTACTAAAAGGAACATAACATTTCCGAATTCGCAAAAAAGAGATTGTTCGGGACTGATGTATCCCTCATCCCCAAATGCTTCAGGAATACCGTCAAATTCGTATTGCATGTATCATTCGTTTCTAGAAATCAGGTGCACGTGACTACTGCGTACCTAGCAATATGTAACATAATCATAAACATAATCACAATCATGTAACATAATCATTTGATTTATATCACTACAGTCCAAACTTTTCCAGTTTCAGATTATCAAATAAATCACCAAATAATAATAAAAATAATACAAAATAAATCATACGTGATTCTCGATGGCTAAGAAACCAATTCATAATTGGTTTTTGGGTGCACAAATCAACGCCAGAGATGTTCACCACTGAAATAACTGAAAACCTGATCTGCCAGACGGCATGTTAAAACCACATTGCATTCGGGATGGGTGCCCGGTAAAATTGGATCTTATGTCCTTCGGACGACTTCACATGTCCAGGGCGCCCAAAACACCGTTTTACCTTATCGAACCGATGACTATCATGATCAGAATGTTTTAGGGCAGTTCCAAGAGCTGAAGTTTAGGAATCCGGGATTCCAAGCTCCGGTAACTGATCTACTTGCATCAGTTATTGACCCGAGCCATTGGCTTTCAGATATTTCACTCAAGCGAAAATACTCTCGACGAGAAAACGTCGGCAGTACAGCATTCCAGCAGGTGCACTTTGTGACATTTCGTGGGGAGGAAGTAGAGTGATCCAGGAGAACCAAGCAAGCAATTGTTTCAAGTGGGTCACTCGAACATTCAAGCCGATCGAAGTCCAGGGGAGAGGCTGTTTAAGCCCATCCACCCAGTGACCTTGAGTGACAGAATGGCACAATGCACTTCCACGCTGACACGAGTACGTGTACGGACTGCTTTCGATCCTGGAACTGAGTTTGGAGAGGGTTCGTATATCCTTTGTCTGATGGAGATGATGAACTAATGCAGAAATAAACTAAGAGATTAACTTTTAGTTCCTAGTTTTTGCAACCATTAATCATGCACTTTCGTGTGCCGGTTCTGGTTAATGTTTTTGGCCGCCCATGTGGATAAAAGAACACAATGAAAATTAGAATGTTGACAGCAAAGTCAAGAGGAGGATAGCGAATTCCTATAGACTGGTGTTACAAGAATAAGGAGTAGATGCACGAGCGCCACTGTTTGCGACACCCAGCCATATCGCTCAGTGTCTCTAACCACTG
>UZAN01045062.1:0-11891 GCA_900618425.1 Echinostoma caproni
TGTATTTCCCCAGGTAGCCGTTGTATATCCGCAGCCCCGTTCCTGAACTTTGACTGTACATTTGTATATTCAATAAATAGAAAAAGGAAGTAAAAAGACATTTATTTAGTTATATTATTTTACCGTCGAACTGTTCGACTAACTGACCTGTGTGCTTGTGGGAACTCTGAAGATCTGTTCCAAATGAGAGATTTTGGTGTATGTATACCAATTGACCGATACCCTTACCTTTATTCACAATTAACAACTCTCCTCATTTTGGACACTGTCTTGTGGATATATAACACTCGTAACTAACTGAACGAAAAAAGTTACCAAAGCATGACTAAAGTAGTGCACTAGCCCTCAAAAATATTTCCCAGTAATTAAATTTCAAAGATTATTAAATTACAACTAAATCAGTAATCGAACTGCTCACTAATTTTGATCTCTAACAGGATAAGACATCAATCATTGTCTGAGATTGTCAAGCCTTCCGGACATTCATGTCCGAAGTCTTGTCCTCGGTACGACTGACTTCAGACAGCGATATTGCTAACCGTTGTTCTTACATCACTTAACTGTCTTCCCCCCCCATGCACTCACTCACCCACCCACACCTTTCTTTTTCCAGTCGGTCGGTTCAGTATGATCAATGTGACCAAACACCCGGAGTTGCATATCCGCTCAGTCACTGAGACCGAGTTGGCCGGTCTCGAAGTACGCTGTGTACTCCAGTCCATCGTGGACGAGTCAGTCAAAGTGGAGAGACCAGAACGGGGACGATTACAGCGTTTACAGTTGGGATTCTCGTACAACGAGCTGCGCAGTGTTGGAAGCGAAATCAGCGTCCTACGGGTAGGCAGTCAACAACTTTCGTTCTCATTTCAATGCACGTAACTCGTTTGTTGTTGTTGTACTAATTTAGCGATAAAAAAAGATAAAAACGAAAAGATAACATGTGCCTGCTTACTCTGTTCCCGGTTATTAGATCAGGGTCACTCTCCTAACAATAATACACCACAATTCCGTTTTCAATGATCAGTTGTTATTTTGAGCATTATGTCGATCGATAGCTCTCTTGTTTGGGTTATACTTTCGTGTTCATTGTGACCCGGTGCTGATTGTTTGCTGGACTGTGGTTATCGCCTCTCGGAATGTCTTTAAGGACTGACAACGAGGACAGCGACATCAGTATCTGCTGAGCTGGCAACAATGCATATTTTCATTTCTTAGTAGGTGGTGTATTTAAGCTTCATCTTGTTATTTTCTCCTATCCCAGGGTTCTACGATCGAGCTTCCGTGGGCCGTGGAAGGCGAAGTGCGGGTTCGGGTTGATTGGTTCTATCTCAATGATGCCAGTCGGAATAGACAAACAATTGCCCTGGACTCATCCTCATCTTCCTCAGCATCCGGTGGCGGGGCGAGTGCAACCGGGACCTCGTCCGGTGCACAGAAATCTAACGAACTGTCCTCTGAGTTGTTACGACAGTCGTCCGGGGTGAACAATCGTGTACTTCCATGGGGCACAAAATACGAACTTGTGGATGGTGCCTTTGGGAATTTGCGACTGGTTAATTTGTCCGTGCAAGATTCTGGGCATTATATTGCCGAGTCCGCTCACGGAGCTCGATCACTTCAAGTCAAGTACAGTGTGCGGGTCAGGGGTAAGTAGTCCGAATTGAATTGGATTGAATTGATTGTTTATCACAGATTGTCTGTTACTTGTGTTGATGCTGATCGACATGTCTGGGCAGTTATAATGCAGTTTGCTTACACTACTACTACTACTACCACTAACAAAACATTCTATTGTTAAGATTGTTCTTTGGCAGATTTAAATTTTTTTATATCGATTGTGAAATGTTCAGTAGCCTCGTTGGGATTCAAACACACGCAGGCTACTGAACTTTTCGCAATCGATATAAAAAAACTTCAAATCCGCCAAGCAACAATCTGAACAATTAACTTTGTCTTAGAAGTTCATTCGGTGGATTCCGGTGAATTTTAAGGAAAACCTGTCCGGGAAGTCAGCTTACATGCGATAACTGTGGATGTCATATGTCTCTGTAAGTTGGATGGGTGAATTTAAATGTGAAAAGATCAGTGTGCTATCGGTGTAGCCTCGCTGTAGCTGTTCAGCTGGTAGAGTGTGTGTGCTGTACAAAAGCGTAGGCGGCGTCCATGCGTGTGTGTTCGAGTCCCACCGTGGCTATTGAAATTTTCACAATCGATATAAAAACATTCTATGGTTTGTTTCCAACCTGATTGGTGCGATGCCAATGCATGCGAATGAAAATTCTTGCAAATGTTTCTCCACATATCCATCAATCGCGGGTAATTGATATTGCCTATCACTGTGAAGTTGTCCGTCCCTTCATGAAATTCACATGGCCTTTCTATCTCTCTTCACTTTCCGTGTGTGTGTGTTCGACTGTCAGCTCCGCTCGGTGTGAAAATTACTCCTCAGATGCGAACAGTGGACTGGGGTAGTCGGGTCGAATTGTCATGCGAAGTGACGGGCCATCCCCGTCAACTGGTGTATTGGCTTCATAATGCTCATCTGGTTCCACGACGGCATCATGTACGTACAGTGGTCCCGACAACCTCGTCAGATTCGAACGACCATGTGACGAGTCGATCAAGTGCTGATTCCTTCACCGAACGTCTGATCATCGAAGCGTTCACATTGGAAGATGTGGGCGTGTATCAGTGCATTGCTGAAAATGGACATTCCGCTGAGCGTTTGAGTCTGAGCGCAATGGACTCCCTTGTCCACACACGTGTCACATCTGGTCCACCGGCGACAGATCGAAGAGGTTCCGGTACGGGCACAACAGGTGGTTCGGATACCGAAGGTGGATTCTTTTCGTTTGACGGTCGATCTTCTGCATCGGCTTCTTCGGCTTCGACCGGGACCAGTTCAGTCAGCTCCTCATCCACGTCAACCGGTGAGGGTGTCGGCGATTTGATTGATAATGCTCAGGCTACTGCTCTGCTCACCATGGGTAAAATGAGACCATCACTTACGTGGCAACATCCGGCGGTTGAGGCGAATGCGATTGCCGCGCAAGTGCTTTTGTCCATTCGAACAGGAGTGACAGATGTGATGCTTGAGTGTCGTTTTGCGGCCAATCCGATCCCAAACATCACATGGTATCGTGACGATGAACCGGTACCATTGGATGAGTTTGGAGTGATCAGTCCCCAAGTACTGTCAGACAATCAGACCGCGTACACAACGATCACGCGGTTAACTATCAATATTCGCAAAGTGAGTAACCTCTGTCGAACGAAATTTGTTTTTTTTCTTTTTTTTTGGGGGGGGGGATCGGATGAACCATCCACAGTCCAAAGCTTCTTGTAGCAATTTAAAGGGTTGGTGCATCACCGTAGAGTAGTGCATTCGATGTCTCTATGTTGTTTTCTTAATTTTTAATCCCTGTCCCATTTAACTTGGTGCTGAAATAGAGAGGAAGATCTATCTTGTAGTGTGACGTACTCTCTCTCTCTCTCTGTGTGTGTGTTTGATATACCTTCCGCATCAGTCCAATTAACCGTGGTTGTGGTCTTGTACTTTGCAGACCGACCGATCTTGGACGTTGTTTTGCAGACAGTCAGCTGTTCTGATCCCCCCCTACCCAATTTTACAAAATACAAAAAACAAGATTTGTACAGAATTGAACTCGTCATTCATTTGGTGAGGATCACTCACGCCACGTTCCAGTTTCAGAAGTGGTACGGTTTTTACGAAGCACGCCTAATCGACAGTTGCGGTTTTCCACGACCGGCTCTATGCGCACCGATGAAACCAGTTCTCCGTACGGAAGTGACCGAAAGCAATTAAACAGTAAATTCATGTGATTGAAAATTATTGATTTTCGGAGGCGGTTATCGGTTGCTTTTGCCTACCAGTTTACCACATGGTGTACATACTTCATCGAGTTATGTTAAAAGACAGGGACCAAAAATAGATCCGAAGAAATACTGAACTAAGGGGTTTGTATATTTTGAATACATGTAACCAGTAAAATTCACGACACTGTCATGGTCAAACACATCCAGATTGCCCTGAAGTATACCAAACCGCTTGTAGATGATGGCCCAATGATTTCCACTTGCAGTGTGCTATTTGTTAGCCTTGAGTATGGGGCCGGGGAATGTACACATGCACAGTAAGTACCGTAATCGGGATTATCGACCCACATTTACCCAATTTATCCGGTAATCCTTGCTTTCAGATACCAGATTTAGATGATTTGTGGACTTTCGGTGGTGAATACCGGGCTGTTGCTTTGAATGACTACGGTCAAGCAGACTGTCGCTCATACGTCCTCTTGGAAACCTTACTACGGCTTCGTAAACCGGAGATGTCTAAGCCAGCAATTGCCGGTCGAGCGTATACGATGAAATGCTACTTTATCGGTAGCGGAATCCCATCGGTGAGTTTTATTCACGCGATCAGTCTGATGATGAGAACCTGGGTTCATCACTTTTTTTATGTAATCGTTTATTCTTTCGATTTGTAAGTGTCATTGTGAATTGGTTTAGCACCGCGTAATTAGTGACAAGAGAATAGCATTGTGACTGATTGTCACTGAGGCACAGTAGATTCTGAGCTGATAGACTCGAAAAATATGGACGGTCTGTCAGTGTACGCGAGCACGACAGGCGTGTGAACCAACCACACGATCAGCTATGTGAATCTGATTGGGCGACCGTTGATCGTTAGATGATGGCCCAATCGAACAGCAAGTCAGCGGCACAACCTTATGGGCTTGTTCCCATCTACTTGGTTGATGGATTCTTACAAACGTTTGTTTGACAACAACTCACTCCGCCATCACTTTCTGGTCTTGACCTTTATCGCTCTCATGCAGTCGAGACAGAAACGGAAAGACTCATTTCACGAGGACTGCGCTAGTAACTTGTTACCAGACTAATTTGGGGTACACAGAAAAAATCATGTGATTAGGACCAGGGTGGTCATATTTTCATGAAAGACTCCGGATTGGTGGTCAAACAGTTCAACAGTGAGAATCACGTGTTGTGTATCTACACACGGAATCCACAATTCTGCTTCTGTCTACAAGCTATTTCAATGTGCACTCACGAAAATACTACTCACGTACAGTTTGAGTAGTACCGTACCACTGGATGAGCGGTGTAAGTTGTTACTAGGGCAGGCCACTGTAGAGTAATTATAGTTTCCGTAATGTGTTACCTTACAATTTCTTGTAACACACCGTTTGATTAATTCTTTCATTATTCATCGATCGTTAGCGTAAGGTACATTTCTTTTCTCTTTTTTCATTATGATCATTATTTACCAACCGCAGCTCCAGTGGCACCGGATAAAAATGGGTGATGTCCAACGAATCCCGGTCGATCATCGGCATCAGCTGCTCGAAGACGGTCGAGCGCTACGTATCACTGAAGTGATGCAAGAGGAAGATGAGGCCGACTATCGATGCACGGCAACTCTGGGGGAAATGGTAGCGAACATGACTGTACGGTTGAAAGTGTCACGTGAGTTTCCGTTTTTTTTTTAAATTTTTTTTATTGTGTTCAACGCGTGGCAGATTATATCTGATCTCATACTGATTCATTTTTGATCGTACTGCCAAGTGATAAACGTTTGTTGTTGCTTTTGTTCTTAAACATGCTTGTAAATTATAAATCACATAAATCATCCTCGTGTTGGAGTCAGTTCCGATTGGACTTCGCTACAAAACTATTTGACCTCTCGTTTTTCTGTGTTGATTTGATGATATATCGTATTTCACCTATGGGAGTTGGCCAAAAATCCTGTTTCCAAACCAACCAAGAGGAGGCCCACACGACCCACACTCACCTACACCCTCCTCGGTGTGGCAGTGGTCAACGGTTCAATTGGGCATCAAGGTGTATTGGTCACCTTGGACGTTTGATCCGGTTAACTAGACACTGGCCCCCAATGGATTGCGGTTTTTACACGCTGCTCCGCTGCTTTGCGGGTCAGGCTTTGGATAGCCAAAGGCTCTGGTTGTAGATTCCCCAAGAAAATTCGCCTACCTTGGCCTGGGCAAACTAGCTGCATCGCGCTCTCGAGCAACTCATGGAACGTGTTCCTTTTTTATGAATAATATTGTACCATTATTACTATTTGCTTGGCACACAGTCTGTGAAATATAATATAATACTTTATAGAATCGAACCCCAGCAGAAGCGCTACTGAAAGTTTTGATCTTCTTTCTCTGTTAGCCCAAATTTGACCAAATGTCGTTCGCTAAATTTGCCAACAAAACACTAGCTTTTTCACAACGAGAAAGTATAAAACAAATAGATTGTTTGGTCAGGTCGATACATCTTTTTCGTCTATAGTTCACATTACCGGGCTGATCTTATGCGATGCCGAATTCTTCCGTTGTGCACGGTAACCAGTTGTGGTCCCCACCCCACCCCCTATACACCCTGGCGGTGATACAAATCTCTCATGTCAGAACTCTGATTGATGAGTTTGGGTTGGAACTAGACATTTTTAAGCCCATCATTTGAACCACACAAACTCTATGATTCACTTCTAGTCACATATTCTATACATGTGCCATGCGTGGCATTATCTTGCTCCAAATCAATTTCATTCTTTAATTATTTTGAAATCCCTTTTATTTAATAAAAAAACTGCACAGATTTCATGAAAGTGGGTGGGGGGGNGGGCGGGGGTACAGTCATTAGGGCGCTGGGCAGCTGGAGAAAAGCTATGTGACTTAGAGTACGCTGATGACACCTTTTGTCTGTTCGAATGTGTGAAGGATGTGCAATGCGCTCTTGACAGACTTTCAAGTTCGGCAACTCCATTTGGTATGCACTTAGCACCCTCAAAGTGCAAAGTGATGCTACAAGATTGGGTGTCGTCTACCCCGGCTCTGATGCTTGACGGTCAAGAAATAGTTATAATGGATTGTTTCTCTTACTTGGATAGCTGCTTGACAAATGACGGTAGTATAGTCAAGGTAGTAACCACTCGCATTTCCAACACTCGAGCGGCGTACGCAACACTTCAACACCTTTGGTGTCGACATGATGTTTCGTAGAAACTGAAGGTCGTGTATAGTGCGCCAGTGTGCGGTCAGTTGTACTGTATGGTTGCGAGACCTTAAATTTGCGAGTGGAAAATATTCATCGTCCAGAAGTCTTCAGTTGACGATGTTTACGTAATTTAACGCGGGTTGGATGGAGCGAGCGTCTAACCAACTCTGAGGTTAACCCGTACGTCGCGTATTTGGTAATGGTTCGTTGGAAAATTATCACAGAATCCAAATCAGTAGACTTTTACTAGTCAGGTTGTGTACTGAGTATGTCCAGCTGTTGTCCACCTCATCGCGGTTCCGGGGTGAAGGAAACCACGTGGAGGTCAACAGATGACCTGGGAACGAGGTATGAGGATTAGGTAGAGAATAGGTGTCTCCTGTCTTCCAAGTTGGGGTCCGAAAGACTCTGCAACTGGCCGGTTGGAGACACTGAATGATACGGCAGCGAACCGACAGCAATGGCATTGTTTTTGTCATTTCTTACCAGGCCAGAATGCTTGAAAAGGTACGTATGAGCGGTTAGATTGTGCCCTCTCTGTGTTGATTATAGAGATTCACCTTCTTCCCCCTCCACCCAATTAAGCCCAAACCCAATCTATCTCGTACTTTCTCAATTAATGTGTACATTAGGAGCTTGGCAACGATCAGCGAAGTTCGCTTATCTGTATCTCGCTGTACGATGATGATGAAACGCTGCCTGAGGACACATACATAAGGGATAAGTCTGACGTTGTTGGTGGGATTCGAGGAGATGTCCTCCAGAGTGATAAGTTGGCACCTTTACCACATGATCACTAAAGCCCACAATACACAGTGTACGACATAATTGTGGGAAATGTTTTTAAGTGTGAATGTGAAATGTGAAATCAATAAGTCCATTCAATACCAATTTTCTATTGTTCAGATTTGTACAGTTAGTAATCATTTGAATTCCTCTTTTGAGAGACAGATTGTATAGCGGTAATCAGACTGTGATGAGGGTCGAACCAACGGACCTCCATTGGGCCTTTTATGTGTGTTGACAACTGCTTCGTTTGATCTTTTTAAGCCCAATCACGGCTCGTTTGTAAGCTAATCGATCGATCCCTTCGCTCCGTGCCAAGCCCATCACGTGTCACACTGGTATGGACGCGCGAGTACACATGTAAATTGCACATTTGCATGTCATCGACTGACCACACCAGGCCACCTTCGCCCCCGCCTCAACAACCATCACCATCACTGTCAAACTATGGGCGGGTTGGGCTAAAGCTAGGTCAGGCCTACACCACCATCACCACCACCACATAACTTTGGTATATGGCGCTGCTGCGGTTTTTCTATTTTTTGTCACTCCCACTTTCGTGCTTGATTAAGTAGCTTTCTTTGTACTACTGCAATCGTGTGCGGTTGCCTATTTGGCACGATTCTCTTGCGAGGTTTCCAACGTACACTGTAGGGGCCGTCCGTACTGATTGCACCATACCCTACAGTAAAGGGCTTGTTGGCATGCTCGTGTCCAAGTACGTAGTACCTGCGTGAACTGAGGGCTGGACGATTTACAGTGTGAACGACGTACATATGTGTTTACTTTGCGGTCAAATGAACACCGGGAATCATCGACACATGTGCTCGCAACCGATCGTTGAATTTGGCATTGGTCATTATAAACAGTTCCTCTTTCCGGTGTTTTATGCAAAGATTTTCGTTTCTTTTACTTAGAATTTCTGTGAGGGGGAAAATCAGTTGTCTTTGGAATTGGCGTACTCACTCACTGATTCTCACTCACCCACTCACTCACTCACCCACTCACTCACTCACTCACTCACTCACTCACTCACTTACTCACTCACTCACTCACTTACTCGTTCAGTCAGTCAGTAAGTCAGTCAGTCAGTCAGTCAGTCACTCACTCACTCAACCATACTGTGTAAACGAGAGTGACTAGGGAAACCATATGTACCAACTCGATTCACTCTGAGTATTGTCCATTTCGTTGATAAATTTCCACTGCTTTGTTGAAATTTTTTCATATCACGCGACCTATCACATTGTGGTCCCGAGTTTCTTCATTTGTAATCCCATTTGCTACCGGTTTCTGTTGTCCAATAACGAGTACTGCCATGTTCATCCATGGATGGATGTTTATTTTCTTATCTACTGAATGTCATTAAGTTACGATGAGTGCAACTAACAGTGTGTGTTCGCATCATTAAGCAAGTACGCAAATAATTCTCGCTCGTATTTTCGATAGAATTTAGACCGTTTTCGGGAACAATCTGGTACGAGGTGATCTGGTGCTAAAGGTCAACGAACCACTTACCGTGTGTTTGTTTACATTTCGGGGCGTTCTTTTCTTGACTATACATTGAACATTTATCGTTGGATAGGAATACTGTTACTATTTTGAATAAAGAAGCCAAAAACACAGGTTTGCACAATGTATCCCCTGGATCATTTCGCTGCATCTGTACACGTGTGCATACTGCAGTCTATGTAATCGTTAAAATATATGCCCAGTAAATAACAGAATCATAGGCGGAAAAAGATTGCGGTCAAAATTACTCAACAAACACATTTGTTACCAAGGTAGCCGCTCCAGAGTGATAAGCTATTCACGCTGTTTACACAGTTTGGGATGGTAATTTTGAATGACTAGTACCTCGGCGTATT
Source organism: Echinostoma caproni (assembly GCA_900618425.1). Lineage (NCBI taxonomy): Eukaryota > Metazoa > Platyhelminthes > Trematoda > Plagiorchiida > Echinostomatidae > Echinostoma > Echinostoma caproni. Next base: position 9,705 of record UZAN01045062.1, read on the forward strand.
TCAGAACCTTGGTGTTGTTTGTGTTGTAGAGGATTCTGCACGCATCGCGCAGCATGACACAGTGTTTCATTTCGACCAGGTGTTGTGTGACGAACTGAGTTTCCTACACGTCATTGGATAGATACTATTGTACTATACTATAGATACTATTGTTAGTTTGGAGAACAGGCGAAAGAAAGCTCACAAACTTGTTAGTTTAAAACGATGAGGAAGTGGGGTAGGGTGGGGTGGGGGTGGACAGGATTTCTGTGCTCGATTTTCGTGTATAAACAGTACACAGCTGAATAGGAGTTAAAAATTTCAACCAATCACAATGCGGCTCAAGGTGTTCTGTAGTGCGTGTTTCCCGTTCACACAGCACATACCAATTAAATCTTTGCACTTTTTCCGCGATCAGATAGATAAAAAGTAGAATGGGGACGGTTTAGCCCACAAATACGTCCCCGTAAGCGGCCAATCGTTAGGGAAATTCTCAGTAACCGATATGTGTGCCTTAAACGTCGGTTGAAATTGTTGTGAAAAGTTTATGGCAGCACCGGTCAAGAGGTATGACATGATTGGACTAAAACCAATCTTAACACGAGAGATCATGGATCGGGCACTCAACTTCTAATTGCTACCCTCAATTTCTACCCTAGGTGATCTGGAGAACCGTGGTGATAAGACCAAATCTTATCATCCGTATGAAGACTGTGTTCTTGGAGCATCGCTATTGCTCCATGGGAAGGTGTGATAGGACTCTTGTAAAACACCGTGGGTGACCTCTACTTGTATCCACGCTTTTACGCTTCCTTATTCGAATGTTGCATCTTTATTTGGTAGTGGAGATCGGAAATTGGTTGATATACGAGTATATCGTGACTACTCACTTATCAATCTCTTTTTTTTAAACTGTTTTTTTTACACGCAAATGATTTTTTAAAAATAACATGAATTTAAAAGAGACCGCAGATTGGTTCCCCGAATGAATGCGGCTTCCATCAGATACGGTTAGACCAACTATGTAAAAATCCCCTTCGTTTATTATTGCGGATCGCGGGGCGTCAATACATTCGTTGGTTGTTTACTGGTTCTGGTGGTGGTAGTCGTAGTATTGATAGCTGAACTGATGTAGTGAGGCACTACTCACATGGGTTGTAAGTAGTATTTTGTGCGCTCACAGCTCGCCGTGTCTCACAACATCTCTGAGCGGAAGCAGAATAATCGATTCCGTGCGTAGCCGCAACTTACGTGAGCAAACTGTCGGACCGATTGAGCACCAATTCGGAGTTTTTCGTGAGAACACGACTACTCTGTTTGGTTCTATGCAATCCGATTCTCTGTCATTGAAAATGGTTCTCACAGAAAAAACAATTTCTCAGCTCGTTGATTATAGGAATTTGGATTATCTCGTCCGTATAATTCTTAGTTCTTAATTCGAGGTCCTAATTTGATTTTTCTAATTCTAAAAAGACAACGCCGACCGAACTCAGCTGGTTATCTTACCGATTGTATGTGTACCAATGGGTGGGGAAGGGGTTGTGAAACTACTGCGGATTTATCGAAATGACGTAACACAGTCAATATTCAGTTGCAGCCTGTTGTCTGGCTAGTATCGCTTAGACGGGATTCTGAGCTCTTTTACATACCCAGATCTCTATCTCCTTTCCTTCTGCCAATATCATTATACGAGACTATATTGGCTGATTGATGGATAGACAGTGAACAGACAGTGGATTAGAGTTACCGAGCTTCGCTTTTGCCCACCGGCTAGATGGGGCACATGATTTTTGCTTATTCGTGTGGTTTGCTGCTTCCACAGCTTCTGCTGCTTCTGTTTCTCTTGATCGAGTTTTTTTCTCGAAAAGCGAATTTCCCTTCGCCGCTTGTTTGAATGCTCGTTGTGTGTCAAAAATAGTCTAAATTTGAGCAAGAGCATATTGCCTGGTTCAGCATTCGGGGAAGTTGAATGTACTCCTCAATAGAAGTAACAAATTAGCGGTTTGCTATATCATCATTATGAATATTATTGAGCCGGGTACTGTCGATCACTGTTGCATCGCATAGGCCTCATCGACTGATTGTGGGCTATTCCATTTCACCACACTCATCATTCATCGGACATTTATGGTTGTTTGAAGATCTGGGGATGAGCAGTGGGTGCTAGTCGCTTGGCTAGTATCCTTCCCATAAAACGTCACAACAGCC
>UZAN01045063.1:16073-33918 GCA_900618425.1 Echinostoma caproni
CATGCTGCGCAGTTGACCGTCGTAATGGTAACAAATGCCACACCACATATTGTGATTGTGAAGATTTAAACAATTCACCCGTACCGTATGGCCGTTCGAACCCTCCCGTCCACTAAAGGGTCCATTTGAACACAATATCATGTTCATCTGCCACCCGTTCAAATGTCATACAAAGATTACTTGGTATGTTTTAATGGGTTTCTAGCAAGCTACTCCACGGCAATCGCTACCGATCAATCAGGTTTACCAGTTGTTTTTGTCTTTTACAATGCGCCCATTCATCGGAGGGCATTCAGTGCGCAGCTATACGCTGACCATCAAATTCAGTTTCGTCCACCTCGTTGAACCCGCAATAAGTTTATACAGATAAGCGTTTTTAGTTCTTTAATACACTTTTTATTTAGTATATTAAGAAACGGTTCACTAAATCCAAACGCCATTTGCCCAACGGTTCGACTATACGGGTACGGCATTTGATACCATTAAGACGGACAACTGCGCAGGACATAAACGTCAAATCTCATTTCTTAATCAAGCTTTGCAAGTTTTAGCAAATAAAATACTTCCACATTCGTTGACCACAAAATATTCCGATATTTTTTTAAATCTGAATACGAATAAATTTTGCACTTGGAGGCTACAGAATTGCTGGTTTTGGTTAAAGCACGATGGGAAAAGGTATGGTTGTAGATAGGGATTTACGAAGCAAAGGTAATTAGAACGTTCAACAGTTTGCAAGTAACCCGTTAGAAAGCATCAGAAAAAAAGAGAATTGACTTTTAACGAATTTGAGTCTTGCACATTCAAAGTGGCCAACCAATTATGATGCAAACGGTTAAAAATTTTAGTTACTTTCCTTTTTACTTCGTAAATATTCTGATTATTACCCACTTTAATTGACTAACCTTCGTAAACTGCCGCTATCATTTTTACAAGGTAATCATCTAAAATAAAGAAGCAGTGATTCGGCGCCTGCCTACGTCGACGAACAATAAACATTTCCCCATCAAGCTTCAGCCTAAACCCGCAATTGTTTAGCGTCGACCTGTAATCCTTTAGCCAAACCCCTCAATACCGTAGCCTCGACCCACAATCACTTAGAACTCTTGTTCAAGTTCAAGACGTCCATTGAAGCCCACTAATCTGGTGCCTTTGATTAACTAGACGAATCCCCGAAGAATGGCAATTTTATTTCGTACTTTATTTCCCCATAAATTAGTTCAAAACTTTCAATGAACTCCACATTCCCTTCAACTTGTGATACCGTTAGGTAATATGGTTACAATAAGTAACTCATAACGGACAGCCTCTGGTAGTCATTTTTGATTGGAGGGAGATCTTTTTAAGACCACTGGATAGTCAAAAGAAACGGCAAAAACTTAAGAGATTATATGCTTGCCTTTGTGTGGAATGTGTTCATTCTCAAGGCCTAAATATGTGTGTATACATAGGCAAAAACGGATTCGAAAGATAAAAATACCGAAGCCCTTCGTCGTCGGACCCTGTAAACTGTTGGTTTGTTTTTGTTCTCTAATACATTGAATGCTTTATTCAATAGAATATTTTTAATTTCCCTCTTATTTTTATCATTGATGTTCGCCTTAATTATAGCCGTTCTTCCCGCATAGCGGAGGAAAACGATACACAGCCATCTTAACTAACCTCAAAAATAGGGAGTCACTTTTCTTATTGGTCTAATAAGTATACGGCAATAATACGGAGACAAGATTCGGTTGTCACGGTTTACGGAATACTGGAATTGGCCCACCCAAACACCAGTTCAAAACGGTTTTCGTTTGAGCATGACGCATCAGATGGCAAATGTTTGACTCCGTTCAATACTCGGCATACATTGCCCTGGATAAGGAGTCCGTCAAGTTTGGTCGAAAGACATATCGATCAGGTTAGATCCGTTTGAATGGAGTGAATAATCGATCCTGACACAGACTAACACCACCTAGCAAACAAAGCGATGACGACATTGAACTGAATGTGGCCAGACGATGCTGACATGAAAGCAAGCTGCCAAGACTTGTTCGTATTTGCCGATCACGCTCAGTCCCGACTGAGACCTCAGGTAGAAAGTAAACCATAGGGCTTCAAAGTAAATAACACCAGCGCTGTATCGATAAGTGTATAGGAATAGAAATCTCTGTTTGGCGATTAAAACAAAACGGTAGAAAAAGAACATTACATACAAACACACCTGCAGCAACAACGACAGGGTTGGTCTTGGATGAGGGTGATCGTGTAGAACAATGCTGCATATAAAGCAAGATGCATGGGGAGAAGGGAATAAATCTACGCCGTGTTGCTACAAGAGTTGCAGTGAGTGGGATGAGAAATGATGAGGTTACAGATTGGCGAAAAATACACATTATTAGAACACCAACGTTTTGCAAGATTGGGACATAGTCACAGCCACTGCGAGGCGGTCATGTTATCATCCCATTCAGTTCAAGATGTGCGAAAAGGAACCAATAGGAAAACGGGTAGTAAAATGTGTGCGAACAAGTGAGTCACTTTGAATTAGAGTGACTGAAAAAGGTAAATATAACTTGTTTCTTGGTGGTCCCATTCGGCTTCCGGAAGTTCAACGATAACAAATGAAAATGCACAATATTGGGATAAACCATCCACCTGTATTAGGGAAAAAAGAAAATCAGGGAGGAAAGAATAGCGGGTCAGTGGAGTCTCGTACGAATGAAGCCTGTAAAAATTTAGATTAATTATCATTGTGCGTATCCTGGTTAGTTCACCTACTCCATGCTGGAGGGCGACCCGAAGTTTACGCAGGTCGTTGAAGTTTATTTGAGCGGGGACACAATGTGACAAACAATAAGAGAGACGGTGGTGAGTGCTGACTGGCCTGTTGTGACCCGATCGGTTGCCGAGGCGGCATGTCCGGTCGGGTGCACAGTGAACCATAAACTGGCTTGTTGCCAGAACCTACATGTTTCCGTGGGGCAGACCCATTGCTACGTTTTAGAGTTGAACATAACTTGTTTGTTCACTCGCTTCTGACCCCCACCCCGGCCTCAGCAAACGAGCGACAGAACAAGAATGGCTGGACCATACTTTCAAAGCCGCGACTTACTTTCTACCCGCTGTCACATGTTCACACGATATGCAGCATACACATGCGAATAAACAAACACCAGAGCAATGGGCAGTTGATCGATTGAACGACTAACCGACCGGCGAGATCACCATTCAGAACGGTCAGAAACAAACACACAAGTTAAATTGGATAGAAATTGATGAACGCACTAGTATAGTGACAAATAACTCCAAACAGAACAACAAACAAAAAATATCAAGTGTACGGTGAAACAAAAAATATATTATCCCAGTTATCTTTCAATTTCCCGTATTTAACTGTTTCGTCCTCTTTACACTTTGCTCTATACCTCAATCCACCTATCCCCTATTGTTGTGGCGTTGGCACCATGTTTATTCCCAAGCCGGTGTAAAATATATACAGACAAAGAATTGACCGCTGAAGTGATCCTAATAAACAAATACAGTGATTCACCAGTTATTAATGGTTAATGGTTGTACAAACTGCACTGAACCGAACCAGTTATTTTTGCTCCAGAAACAGGCGGAGAATGTTTGATATGCTCTTCTGATCAGTATTTTTGTGCTGTCCATTGGTGATCGCATGTTTACTCTGATGGGCAGTGAGAAAAACCTCTTGTCTTGTCTCGGCAGAATTGACAGTCAGGGTAGAATGTACCGACGTTCGTCAGACCGGGTGACAATGATACTATTTATAGTGGCATATATTCATTCACACGGTCAAGCAGCGTAAGTGCAACTGCTCACCAGTAGGTAAATCTACTCAGACGATGCAAATAATCTATCTTCATTTACTCCCAATACAACGGGAATAAAGCCAAGGTCTATTCCGTGGGCAGGCAAACAACCTTATCTTGTGATTACACGGGTCATCAAAATGCAAACACGGTTCATCAAACACACCCACACTGTTCTGTCTACCTCAAAGAATGTTCCAATTCAATTAATCCGGCATTTTACGTTCATATAGAAGCTAACGCGCTGAGGCGTAAACAGGGACTGCTCGTGGGCGTGCGCGAACGGACGATGTGAGCTTTGTGGATTAATCGTTGGCTGTACAAATGAGATAAGTCCATTATCACACTATAACGAGATGGGGGTGGAGAGGGGTTGACTCAAAACGAACTCAAGACGAGGTCCCGTCTGCTCTTTGACCCCAAGTGAGCGGACACGGGTGACCTCCCCATCACATTCTGCCACGGGTTAAGAATCCTGATGTCTGAGTCTAGTCTCATTCAACGGGTCTGTCTGTGACAGTGCTTTCATCTTTTCTAAAAGGGCGCAGTTAGAATTCAACTGGAATCAGAATAATGAAGGAACGGCCGTTCTGTTTACTGGCCCGTGAACCCTTTTGATGAGAATTAATGAATTAAGTCTGGACAGGGTGGGGAGCAAAGGAAATCATCGGTTGGACGCTGTGTGCATCTGTGAAGGCATCTGGTCTGCAGGTGTTTCACATTGGCCCCGCTGCGTGCTGAGAGAAGCTCGTGTCAAGCATGCGCTGATGCACAAAGCGCAGGGGCATGAGTTCGCTAGTCAAGTGCATTGTCTCGTTACACATTCACAAGAGCGGGGCCGGGGTCTTATGCCAACTGAGATGCAAGCACGCGTGCCTGAGCGCGCGTTCGCTATGCCGCGGCAACAATAACAATCATGAGTCATCCACAAAGTGAGAGAGCTAGTGCACGCCAGGCTAGCGAGCAAAATGCGCATGGCTTATGTTGTGCATCCATCGCGTATTTGAACAGCTTCGCAAACAAATCCAAAGGATCTCAGATTTGATTATGAAACCTTACACACAGTTATGTAGGTGAAATCAACTGAAAAGGTGACCAAAACTACCTATGAACAGTTTCTAGTCGCATTTAGTCTTCGAAACCAAAGTAATCTAAGTGGTCAGTTCAGTTCAGTTTCTACAACCATTAACCATGAACTATCGTGCGCCGGTATTGGTTGCTGTCTTTTGGCTGCCCATTTGGATGAATATGAGAAAGATAGGAAAGATTGAAATTAGGATCGAAGAGAAAATTTAGGACCTCACTGCACTGATTTTGCAGAGAAATCGACAAGATACACGAACGCCACTGGTTACGACACCCAGCCATATCACTCATTATCTCTAACCAGCGGGTATGATCATACCGAGGTCCCCATCCAGGGAGCCTAACGGGACCCAGACTCCTAGTTAGGGTTTTTATACCCTCAGAAGTGAATTGAATGGCTCTCCCCACTGCAGTGACTAGAATAACAGCCGGAACATTAGAAACATTTCTGACTCAGTGTCCCAAAATGTCCAGAAGCAACATTGAAGTTGAGAGAATCAGGTGAACAAAGTCGTTAAAAACGGTCAAGATTGGGACTCCTATAATGTCATATGCAAAGGTGCTCAACAATTTGAAAGCAAACGTATGATCACTCACTGATGACAGACAGTCTGTCTGAAACTTTTCATTACTTCAACGATTGACGTGGTCGTTTGCTGACTGTGAAATAGTCTGAACACAAAAGAAAATTAGAGTGGACGGAGTTAGAGCGATCGGTTGATTTGCATACGCATGCATTGAATGAGACACACGCACAAAGAACAAGCCACATAAAGCACACGCATCTGCCTGAGACCATAAATATGAACCGCCATCTATCACGACAACCTGAATCGATAGACAAGTACAGCTGACTGACCGAAAAGGCTCAACGCAAAATAACTCAACGAACCGCAAATCTGCGGCCGCTTACCTCTAACTCAATTCACAAGTTGTCTATATTCAGAAGAGCAATATGTTTATGCGGTGTTCCTAAGCGGTTCGCAGAACTGTAAAGTAATTTCGGAATGTGTTATAACAAGCACTTCCTGTTCGGCAGCTCTAGAAGCTAGTTTTTGAAGACTGTTAAATACACTCGTACAATTGTCTATTCATCGACAAGACATTATCCCGGAATGCGATCAAGTCCTAAAAAATTCCGAAGGTGCTCATTCGGTTAGGTTTACACCTACAATCAATTCCAAAACTTTGTAATCTTCAGTTACAATTGAGTTTCTTATTCACAAACAGAAACAAATATAAATTAGTTTCGATTATGGAAATTAGAGTGAACAGCGGAGTAGTTAATCCATGTCAAACTCATTTTCCATAGCAATTTGAGCAAGTCTACTTCCAATCAGAGACCAAAATCAACAGCTGACTACAACACAACATTCATGTCCGTACACACCCTGCCGGCTGAAACGCGAAATGACACGTAAAATTTCGCTTTTGCTATGCGAACTTATGACGAAAATTTCGCGATAAAAACGGGAATTTGCAACAGGCAATTTCACGCTTCTTTTACCGTAACTAAATAATCCTAAGGTGTGCAACGCTGAATTGCCTCTATTGAGGCAAATTTCACTGATTATAATGATCGAATGAAGTCATTTGTCGCGCCCAATAGAGAGCTCTTCAGTCTGACTACATATAGCGGGATTTGAAGAAACTCTTTAACGTTGCGCATGATGTCTGCATTTGTTTCGCAAATCATATACAGCTTTGGAGTTCAGAGGATTAAAATCAACCGAAGGACAAACCCACTTGTGTATATCTACTATTGAAAACAAACTGTAAATTGAAGTCCCTCGGCGATCAAAAAACCCAAATAATATCTAGTGAGATATAGCTTCAATAGGCAAACTAATACACACCATTGCAGAATCATCCTCATTCTTCTGGACCGAATACGGTCAAGCCTTTAGTAAAAGCTTAATTCACATCTTACCACCGTAAGCCTTAATATAGCCGCCGGTGGTAATTCTTTCCTTGCACCTAGTCAAACATTTTTGCATGACCGAACGTCTCAAATAGCCTCTGCCGAGGAAGCTCTACTTAATGCCTTTACGTGGTACAGGTTTTTCCACATCAATGAGAGGATGAAAAGCACAAATCCAGGTACGTAACCGGGTGGGCGAACCATTGGTGGTTCAACTATGGTAGTTGGTTAAAAACCCTGATTAAAAACTGACCAACAGACGTACAAACCACATACCTTCCTGGTTGTGGCATCGGTCATTCGCTGAACTGGGCACTTTGGACATTCGCCCCCATTCAGAGGGTGTATCAATCGGATGAACTAGACATTAGCCTCCAGTGGATTGTGGTTGTCTCACATCGCTTCACTAGCCTGCGGGTTGGGCTTCGGCTAGTCAAATGATCTTGTGAATTCCCCAATTCAGCTTGGGTATTCGACCCACAATAAAATCGTAGACATTCTTCTATAATATACAGGTTATTGTAGTGCTTCGGCAATCTGGACTCAGACGCCTGTGAAATATACTATGTCCCTTTCGTACGATCTGTAAGGAAGCTCCGACGGAAAAAAACGGTTTGCAGGCGAATCCCAATAAATTGGAAGGAATTCAAAAACGCAACAGAATCCTTAGAGGGTCTTGAGTAAAACACTTCATTCAGTTCGACGAACACGTGCGAGAATTCACAACCTTAAGAATTAGCATCTTATAAATATTTTGGTCCAGGAAACAGTACTGATTTTTCAAAAGGAAGCCCAGTATATAAAACATTAAAAAAACAAAGTTGTTTTGAACATACCAGTAACTTTGGCGCCAGACCTCCGTTTGATTTGCTCCGAATGCCTGGAACGGATTACTGTCACTTTGTGACCGCTATGTGCAGGCGAGCTGCAGTTATGTTGTGACAGGCTCAAGTGTTCCAGATACGGAAGAGGCGGTAGATCGTCTTCTGGGGATGGTCGAATCAAAATNCGAATCAAAATCGGAGTCAGCGGACGGGTAGGGGCTGAAGCAGTTTGAACAGGGGCCTTCACTAGTAAGCCAGGAGTGTTGCATTCGGAATTGCTGTTAGCCTTCTCGCATTTTTCGCCAGGTAAAACAGCGGATTCTTCCTTTCGTGGTACTGAAATGGTGAGTGTGGGAATACGGAACATTTCCATTCGGGTCTTTTGTGCGACGGATGGAGCCAGGCGACGATACGCTTTCAGTTTTCGTGGTGGTGTATTGTAAAAAGCGGCTTCTGGTTGAAATAGTCGCCAGCTACAAACACCAGAATCCGTTCTTTGAATTGGTTGGTTCTCCGAGTTAGACAGCGAGAGATTCTTAGATGCCAACGGCTGTCTCACAGAAACATCCGGAGGAAAATTCCAGACTTTGGAAAAGCGCTCTTGATCTCTCCGAATAACGGTTTCAAGCGTTTGTTGAACCAGTGCTTGCGTCGGCTCACAAAATAGCCGTCTGCATACATGCACGGGGCCTGAAAATCCTGGCGCGAGTGACATCTTCCACGGTAGACAGAACAATCAATGATCCAAGGTCCTAGCATTTTCCAGCTTATAAGGGGTAGTCCTTGAATTCTGATTGGTTAAGCAAACTCACACTGCCATTGGCTCCATTCGGCAACGGAATGAGAATATTTTATTCGAACTACTCATCAGTAGTATACGCATGAAGATAAATTTATTCATTCAAGCCAAGAGAGTCAATGCATTGCCAACATGACCTAACGAAGGTGCACATGCGTGGACGAGTTGAAACAGTCTGATCAGCCAGGTAGTATGCTTACGCGTTAAAAGTTAGGTGTCACATTCAACCCTTAAGACAGGTTGAATTCGCACTGTTGATGGTATCTTAAAAGGTCGAAATAGCCGATGAGCTCCTTAACTTTCAGTTCATTTCATTTGCCCCTCAATTTCACAATCAAGTCAACTCACGGTTTCACTAGTTCGCCCTGTAAATCAGAAAGGCTGTTAAAATTTGCTATAAATATTTAATCTACAGAACAGGCATACGTAGACCACTTAACCACTCCAACTGCACCGTGAATATTGCCCATATGGTTTTATCAGTCCCTTCGACTTCATCTCATACGTTGTTACACGGAGAAGTACGGCTCGCAATTACTTATCATCCGCGAAAGACGTTCCATAAATGACTTTAGTGCATGACTTGCGAGATATTTCAGTTCCCTTAGTTTAACTGATCCAACTGCTATTGAACACATCTTAATGCAAATCCTTGCAGTCAACCAACAGTTCCATTTCCTTGTTTTCAAAATACTGCACCTTGCATCGACCCAACCCTCATTGGAGGCTATTCAATTTTGCCACTATTTCTCAATCAAGAACTTGATTTACAGTGGCGAGCATCAAACACGGGGGATATGTGACAGTGAATGAAATCATTTGAACATCATCCCCCAGCAACTGATAGGGTGGAGAACGGGTTTTAATTTTGAAACCATTCTCGTCACTATTATTTGCAGCAATTCGTGAAAGGTCAAGCAAAGAAACTGAGAGATTGAATCTTGATCATTCAAGACCAAGCTGTGGTCATCTCGGTAGAATTGTTCGAAATGAGCTACAACTTTTCGAACTTATTTCCGAAGATATTGTTTATTTTAGTTTCTACCGTCATCCTTTTGAGTTCATCTAATAGAAATGTTCGATCTGGATAAGCGCATACTACTGTCTAAAATAACTATCAATCGTGATCAAAAATAGCCAATTCAATCATAATCATAAACAACGCATAAGGAAAACGGGATCGTCTATATGGTCTCCGACACCACAACGTCCATATGAGAATCAATACACAGAATAAACGGCACTTTATTTTTCATGGAGAGAAACAAAGATTAGATGTACAGATAACTGATAGGAACCACATCGTTTGTCGTTAGTTTACAGGACTTTCGAGGTCTCATTCAAGAGGATGATTTGCATTTGCTTGAACCAATATCTAAGCTGGTCTCCAGAAACCTTACATGACAAATTTACCGCAAGTAAAACCAGCACTGACAAGTATCTTTTGAGGAAAATTCCAAACCTTTCTCGTTCGAGCTATGACCATCATATCCAGCCAATTGTGATTGGTCACTGACACCATATTACTACTACCTAAGTTGTAATCTGATTGTATAAATGAACGAGAGTTGAAACTGCGATGGCCTTATGTTTCCATTTGCATAACTTTATTTTGACTGTTCGCTGACTATAGTCGTCCATGCCATGTTCTCCACCGATACCTTTCGAACCTAGATCCAGTTGTTGAGCGCAAAAAGTGATAGTTTGCGTCGAGTCCTACGTGTCATTGAAAGTTGGGCCAAGGGGAAACACTGTATCCTGTTATCTGTGCTTCTAGTGTCCTGTGGGAGGGAATGATGGTGGAATTGTGTCTTGTGAGATGAAAATGACGATATTCGTTAGTCTACACCAGGCCCTTAGGCCGAGTAACCTCCGATAACTACAGAATACCGACAATTAGGAGATCAGACCCACACTTACGCATTTGCAACGGGCACTGAAAATTATTTGGTCTAGCACTTACGCTCATTTGAAGCAAAGTTGAGAAAGCTACAAGTTTTCTGACTACACTCTTATGATTCATTGGTTTAGATAACCACACACTTCTTTGTCTGGTGAATGTAATTTTTCACACTCGTTCCCACGATCAACTATCTCCTGGAGGTCCGGTTCACCCCAAATGTATACAGCATCAAACTTCCGACAATCGACTCCACTTTTGTGTACCTCTTAAAATTTACACATGCATGCTTTGATATTCGTTCATTATTCATTTAGTGGCTTAAAGTAAACAAAACAACAGAGACCGTAATACATTTTATTCTTGGCTAATTTATATAGATACAGATAGAAAAACCCTGGATTAGGGTTTCGTTCGCAGCACACCTTAGAAAAGAACGCGGAAGACCTTTTAATATCAAAAATAAAGGATCGAATGCACAAAGGAGCTGATAAATACAGGATGCCAAACCCTTTTTCTAAGCCCTCATGAATCCTAACTATGCAAACATTTCTCTAGCTTTACGATAAATGCTTGACTCTACCAGCTGCGCTTTACGGCAGGTTGAGGCACTGTGGTATACGGAGTGTTCTCAAGTTATTTGAACTGCAAGACCTAATGAAATGCAGTTCGCTTGCGAACAAGGCAATGCGGTTCGGACCTCAAGATTAAAACCCTACCACAGCTACCCAACTGTCATGGTACATAGCTTATCTGTTGTGTGACTGGATGCCACGCATATTCTAGATGGGCCATTGCGTTTCGTCATTCAAGTCCCAGGGCTAAGGTTACCGACTACCATGCGTGAACAATAGGTCTTCGAGACTGATCATCATAAAACGGTATGCAAAAAGACTCTTTGCTACTTAATATTTGTCTGTATTTGACAAAGTCTGGTAAAGGTTAGCGACTATTGATATTATGTGACAAAAACAACGATAGCGAAGTCAGTTAAAAGTATTTATTCTCACAGCATGATCAGAATAATCCGAATCAACTGCACCGGTATAAAGTAAAAAACAATAAGCAGCTACAGTGACGGCGATTTGAGTTGATCTGGGGATCGAAGTACGACCTGTTTGCGTGTGAATCCGCCTTCCGTTTCAACGATTAGGTATCGATATTCAAAATCTTTTGATTGGTTCTGAAACACATACAAAAGCATTAGACAGATATAGATAAGATAGTACTATCTCGATGTGACAGGACAGTGACTAACAGCACCTAGTTCATGCTGGTGGGAAAACGTAGAGCACAAATGAAGTCAAGCAGTGGAAAGCCAATCAGAAAGTAATGAAGCCATAATAATCTGATCAGACTTATACACATGTAACTTCTGTGTATTGGAATAGGGACACCGCAACTGCTCTGATAACCAATTGGCCCAAACTGTTATGTCTTCTGGTTTTGCTTGTTGCATCTAAAAGAGGAAAGTGATGAAACGGGAGAGTAGAACATTAGTCAGAACAATTAACCTTGCTCTGCCGTGTGACGGTTCCATTTTTTGTGCTACCCATTTGATTGATCAATGAGGGAGGAGTAGTAGAAAGAAATTAAAGCTAAGAAAACAGACAAAATAAAGATGTAGAAGGCAAGTGAACTAGATCTATGCAGAAAGTGAGTGAATGTGCAACTACCACTGTTTACGACACTCAGTTACACGATTCAGTCTCTCTAACGATCGATTCGACTGATCAATAAATCCCCAAAAGGGAAGCCTAACACGATCAATACGACCGAGTCTCCTGGATAAGGTTTTCATATCCGAACATCCGGTTTTAGTTTGACTAACAATTACCTATCCTTGAAAGTACTGCTCGCCGAGGAAGCCCATGTGATGGCATGAGCAACACACGTCCCATCCACCGCAATCCATGGAGATCAAGTACACAGCGACGTTTACGCGAAACTCTGCGTCTAACATACACATTGCTTATCTGGCTGTCCCAACAGGCTCGCGTAGTGGCACGTCTAACACCGATATTGTCTTTAGTTTTCTTCCGTGACTGCACCAAAACCGCACCATACAGTATAACCGACTCCTCACGGAAAACAGAATATCGCGACCAATACAGTAATGTGGTTCTGCATGAGCACGAAAATGCACTACAAAGAACAACGTTCCAGTACAATTAATCCTTACTAATCTAATGCACTTAGGAACAAGTTATTACACATCTCCGAACACCCCAGTATGGTCGGAATGATTACTCATCCCGAACTCCCCTAGAAACAATTGCAAGTGGTCAAACGTATCAAACAGATAATGCTGCGGCAGTCCTACTCACTGCATTCACGTGGCGGTCAACTTTTGGGAATTTGACCACGCGATGGTTTAAACCAAGTTGTCTATACGATTTTATAATTGTACAAAAATAGATGCAAACAAACTGACATTGTAAAGCTTTCTAACCAAGTCGTACGGAGGACAAAGAGCTAGTTACTGCCCCACCGAGGACTGTAAAACAACACCGGGCAACCACCAAAGATGCTGTGGACCAACCAATCAAGCCTTAAGATACTGGTGTTGTGAAAGGTTGTAGGCGATTCCGAATCGCACTTTGCGTTGGACTGCGATTCATACATACTCCTTTTCTACCTTGAGGCTAATAGTTCGTCCGAGAGACAAATAAAGCTTTATAACCAGTGCTCTCTTGTTCCGTACTCTAGTTCACTAATTGATTGAAGATTCTTTACATTGTATTAATCTCATCATCACTACGAGGCTTCCACCCAGAATGTTTTCANCCCCCCCCCCCCCCCCAAGAGCTGCAGAATCCCGGATCCACTGGCTTTGTTATCTCTACTTTCCTTGAATCAATTGGACACCTACAACCGGATCAGTTCAAAACATTCATCAGTTATCTCGCACCGTAAGTTATTCATTATGCGAGAGATTATTCCGACCATAATGAGACACCTGTATCTATCCTCTAGTTCAGGTTTGATCAGCCGGCATTTTTCGATGATATGCAAAAAGCGAAGGCGGGGAAACAAAATATCAGTTCGCGCACCGACTGTAACCGATCAACTGAGACCGTAATTATCAAGCTGCCACCGGTGAGCAACATCGAGACTGGGCATTTCGAGACACTTATCTGTTGATTGACGTCCGTTTTAATCCGATGGAGGCCGTTTGCGCGTAAATCGTTTGACCTGAAGTCTACGATTGATTTGGTCAAGTCGGTGGAACAGACTTCACTTTCAGTCTTTTTCACACATTAGCCTACTTCCCCCAAGACCAATCTTCACCTAAAAAAATTGTGAATAGATTGCTACAGCGCAGCAACATCATTTCGTTTCTTCCATGAGTATACCTTCCATACACTTTTCAAGTGTAAAGAAAGGAACGAAATTTGTGGTATGAAGGGTTACTTCTGCAGTGTTGGGTGGATGATTAAACTAACCTAGTACCCATTTATTGCCCATGATTAGCTCAGCAGTCCAAGACAAGTTATCACGCACCGTTACTACAGTATCAATCAATAGTACTAAATGCGGAGCACTAGTCGACAAGGAGGGCTACGTTTAGTAGGAAGCAGTCAAATGCCTAAGCGTTAAATTTAGGCACACTTGGCTAAGAGAATCAATGGCCTTCTCGGGTCTAGCAAGTGTGAACTGCAGTCATAAGCCAGTTCCCGTCAAACTCGAGAACAGACTCTACAACAAACATCTATCTTTCAGTTTTGTGGGATTTGAGTGCCAAAATCTTTCTTCCTGATGATTTTTTTCCAGATTACATCAAAAGGTCGGAACAACTATCGGTGGCAATAAACCGTCCCTTAAGTTAGAGGGTCAGAGATCCGCTGCTGTTACGACGCATAAGCTCTTTGCGCATTTCGCGGACGAATGTTGACCCATAACCATCAAATCGAGAAACCACTCTGTGGAGGATGAGCGCTTCAGTTCAGTTCAACTATTAACATTATCTTGTAGATAGAGTAAGTCGGAATGTATATATAAGGTGAACAGGGATTAGACCTGTTAAGGAAGTAAAGAAAATAAACTTCTATGGTTAACAGACAGTACATAACTTAACTGTGGATGCATACCTTTTCAAGCATTTTGACCTGATAAAAAATGATAACAAGTGCTCCTGCTGTCGCATAGTTGCCATATCCTTCAGTGTCCCCAATCAACCAGTCACGGAGACTTTTAAACCCCATCCTGGAGGGAGACAACTACTCTACCTAACCGCTCTGGGTATTTCTTCATGCAATTTCTCTACGTTAGTTGTTGACCACGTAATGTTCTCAAATTTGGAGTGACATCTGCAAATAGGGCCCGGTGTGGAAGATGACATTTAGTCGTGCGCAATACGTGTCCTAACCAGTACAGCTTTATCATTAGAATGGGATATTAGAAGAATTTTCCACTGTAAGAGTCCGCTTATCTCGGTATTACGAGCACGTTCGGTCCATTCTGCATAAGCCGAACTGCGTAAACTTCGACTGTCGAAAACCTGTAGCTGATAGATGTCTTCTGCACGAAAACTCAGGGACACAACCGCAGGGCGAAAACCGATCACACAGTAGGGTAATATAAACATCCTTCCAACTTTAACGAAATTCCAAGTCCATGCCAAAGGTGTTTCAGTCCAGCTTACACCGTCAAAGCCTTGGATTTGCATACTATCGTCGTCTTCAACTTGCTGCTGCCATTCGTCATGAAACTACACAGGTAGGAGAAGCGACCGAATATGATCAAAACCTAACCATTTAATTTAAAAACATGGATGGTCTTTCAGCAGCATGTTGTACTCTGGAGGTGCAAAGCCCACGCCCAAGGGAACAAAAGAGCATGTTAGTCTGTAAAATGTGTCTTGCAGATTCTTCATACTTCTGAATAAACGATGTTGTTAGCGTACTCAATCTTACAGCTTTTTTCAGCTATGCAATCAAGGCAAACATTTGGGGAAGCACTTATGGCGTTCTCCAATAAAATTCAACAGTAATGTATAAACACGGCACTCTTGATGAACTGCTGTTGATGACGGACAAACTACTTAGTTCGCTGTAAAGCCTTATTCAATCTGAAGGATGTGAAAACAGTGAATTCAGTAATTGCGCACATTTATGCGGCATGCATTTGCGAAGGGAACCGATTGCAACTTCACGGCTAGCTGAGTCGAAGGTCCTTTTGGGCTAATGAATTATAACAGAATCAAAAGTGTATCGTGCGAGATAGACAAAGAGAACGTTGCTATGATAGTAAAATATGAATACTTTAGCAAATCTCAATGTTTAAACAGGCGGAAACAAAAAAAGTACTGCATCATCACAAAGAGGAGGTTAACACATTCACCTAAATATGGATACGAAACCCTAAAACTGTCGTGATTTTTTACGTAATATAATCTCTGAGCGAGAAGCAGCAACGCAGTTGTTACCGTGTTTCAACCAAGTACTTTACAAAAATGGATCATAATTCCCTAACTGAAATAATACTCTTTCAGTAGAGTTGGAACTACGATGAAAACGTGTACGGATGTGCAAAATTATTTCGCACCCGTCTTTGGTCTCCCAAAGAAACATCGGATAAAAAAACGGCCTTCAAAGCATAGCAATCATGGAAATGGTACTTACTTCAACAACTTCTAATTGAACAATAGCAGATCCGAGATTACCCTCCAGATAAAACTTCATGGCCATGTGTAGTTTGCCATTTTCATCGTACCACGATTGATGCCTAGAAAGAAAGCAAGAACACAACAGGTATGAGTTTTTGGACAACGGATTTGAGAAAGTTATGGTCCCCGTCAAAGAGGAGCAAGTTGGGATGAAAAGTAGTGAACAGGATTGTTTCACCTGCTACTCAATAATACAATGCAAGGTAATGTTGATTAAACTAATTCCTCTGTGGTTTTCACAAGAAGACCTATCACTTTTCTTGTAAACAGTAAGGTGACCGATTCACACTATTCGGTTGGAACCAGTTCCCTTTCCATATTGAGCCCAGGAGTTTTGTCAACTCCGAAACTAACGCTGAGCCCCTATCCTTGGACGCCGATGGGAATAGCCCATCTAGACCGGAGGCCTTATGCCTTTTGAGACAACTTATTTCCCGACAGACGTCCATTTCAGATGGAAGACTGGCATCAACTGGGAGTATTTTCCCAGTCGTGGGATTGATATATCAGATATCGATGGGGGCCCGTTGAACTGAGCCTTGAAATGTTAAGCCAAACGGTCAAGACGGCATTGCTGATCGTGAATCAGTGGGGTTTTAGAGAAATTGAAAGTGAGTTCTCGGAAACGAGAAATACAAGATGGTTTTACTATCGATAAGTGTGTGTGAGGTCGGAGTCCAACAAAACAATAACGCTGCATCATCATCGTCAACATTGTACAGCGTAATACAGTGAAGCGAACTTCACTGATCTCTGCCAAGCTCTTATTGTATACAACGTAAGTGAGACTGTTTAAGAAGGATAGGGTTGGACTTAATTTTAGGGACGGGAAAATGAGACGAACCTCTATGGTCAACACACAGAGAGCACAGTCCAACTATGCATACACACTATTTCAAGCATTCTGGTCTGATGAGAAGTGACAGCACGATTGCCACTGCAGTTGGTTCGCAGCCATGACCTTGACCAATCATCCGGTTACTGAGTCTTTTGGATCCCATCCCGGAAGACGAGAGACACCTACTTTACCTAATCGCTGTGTGAATTTCTTCATGCCTCGTCTCCACGTCATCCGCTGGCTTCCACGCGGCCTTTTCCAACCCACAACAGCCACTGCGAATAAGGCGCGCTGCGGTAGGCGGCCGTCGGACTTACGCGAAAGTGTCCTAACCAACGGAGCATATGCTGTCTCTCCTCACAAAAATGTTTTGACAAATATAAAAAAGTATGAAAAACTTGACTTGATTAACCCAGCTTGCAGAGTGACGGCCACATAAAAACAGCGATACACTGGTCCCTGAATTCGCGTGGAATAGCACATGTACATTTAGTTCTGGTTACCCAGACTATTTTCACTTCTACCACCATTAACTATGTAATTGCTCTTTCGGTTGTTGAGAATCTGAGCAAAACAAGTAGTATCCATGAGCATTGCAGTTTGTGACACTTGTGTCACTTATCTCCTTCATACGTTTATCAGATTGGTTCTTAACACCCCAACCAGGAAGCATGATACGTATCCCAATCCGGTGGTTGAGATTTTCCCACCTCCACTTTTCACCGAATAGTGTAACCAGACTTGGATTGTTTTAGGTATCCACTGCTTCTGTCAAGATTGCAAGAGTATTGACCCGAAAGCACCCGTGTGAGAGGTGGCTAAGCTGTTGCATTTTTCGGTGGTGGTATCCAAGCCCCAGTACACGGAACGGTCTCAACTGACCGTTCTTCCTACGATTGTCTCACTGCTATCATTTCATCATCATCATTGCATAGCGTAATACAGTGAAGCGAACTTCACTGATCGCTGTCAAACTCATATTGCATACAAG
>UZAN01045064.1:2645-33918 GCA_900618425.1 Echinostoma caproni
CGCACTATATGGCTACCTGAACTTAGTTCATTTTTCTCTATTCCGTGCACCTGATTGTTTTTTGGTGGTTTGTGACTTCACACGCTAACCAACGCTTTAGTAAATATCTTCATTGGTGGTACAACACAATTTAAAAACCATTCTAATAAGATATTTGACGATAGCAAGCTGGGATCAGCCCATTCGACTGTTAAGAGGCACCAGGCACTCATGGGTGTGGCTTTCACTCCTTGGGAGATCGTTGATTCCCCACGACTTCGTGCATTTGTATGCGACAGAAGTGTTTGTGATAACCGACAAAGAGCACTAGACAGCTGTTTCGTCCTGTTTGGGGCTCGTCAGCAGTGCGTACTTTTTTGTGTCCCTATCAAGACTCGAACCGCGAATTTTCGGGTCGTAACTTCAAACCCTTACCCCTGAGCTACACAATCGACGGTCATCGCCATATATCTTCTAAATATCTAAAACCAATAACATTGAGTCCAATCGTAGATGACCCTGAGTACAAAGATAAATCCGATTGATCCTGGTTCTGTCATGGTGGAAAATAAAGCTGTTCACGTGCGTAAATGAGTTTATATTTGCAGCACATACGGATTGTTCTACAGAGTGGTTGAATGATGTACATAAGGATTTCTTTTATTCTATCAATGCATCAACCACATTCATCTAAAGGGGAATTACCCTAAATGTTTGTCACCACATCGCTCTCTTAAGTTTGAGAATTATACGTAACACTGTTGGGCGCTTCCCTTCAACAATGGAAGTCCATACACGAACATGGTATTTCAGGTTTTGTATACCGTCACAAATTTAGAAAGAAAAAAACGAAATTGTCAGTTAACACGAGAGATTCGCGAAGATCGAATAATCACTTACAAGCTATTCAATTTCATTGCTCAAATACATGACAGATTCGTGCAACTGGTTTATCACTTGTGTTATGGCTTTGTTAGTCACGGGGCTAACGGGATAGTTTCGAGTTTTTGAGGAAATAACCCACGTTTGTGCGATGGCATTATGTCTACAGGCTGCATTGTTCCGTAAATGGTCGACTCACTCGGATAAAGTTGATTTTGAGTCAGCTGTTCTGTGTGTGTTTGACCTCAGAACAACATTTCTCATGGTCTATGTCGTCTCCGTTTGTTGTACGAGGCCCTTCTTCGGTGCTGCTTTGTTGTGGAACCAAAATACACGAGCGGACTCAAATTCAATCGGGCTTCCGGTTGCGACGATTCAGACTTCACGATCGACGTGCATGTTCAGTTGACTTGACCAGTGGATTGATTGAGGGTAAGATATTCGATGCTTCCCGGCCAGTGGCATTCGTGCTCCGGTGAAAACAGCCCCGAGCATCATACATAGTGCATGATGGGCTAACAGCTTAACTCCATCACCTGAAACAAGGATTGAAGGGCCTTGCATCCTAAATTGCGTATATCTCTGTGCTCGTGTGCAATTGACTCATGCAATTACTTTCGTCGGTGATTCGCTTGTAATCAGCCTAATGCTCAACTGTGATCTATACTCTTTTGTGATACCACAAAACTCGTACTTGATTCCGCGATTCAGTTCACCATTGGGATGGTGAATGTGACTCTTTTTCTGTCTTTTAGTATATATTCGCTTATGTAGGCGATATATTGGTAAATGCTTTAATCGCATTGGATTTGAGTGACGGGTACCACGGTTATTGCAAAAACCCCTTATTCTTTTAGCATAATTGTTCATGCAATCAAGGAGTGGCTTGCTAATGGGAGTTTTAACGTCCACTTTCCGCAGATGTTTTCCCAGACTGGTTGGTGTATTTGGTTCCCCTGATGTTTTATCGTCGCATGTCGAACCTCCTTCCATGATTTATTTTGTGTCTTGGTTCACTAATGAAATGATACATGATGTGAGTTACTCAGCTACCTAGTGAAAATTGGATTGTCTGTGCGGCGTGAGTAGTCTACGTGATCTTTTGTTGTGTGATAACCGGAATCAGGAGAATGCTTTCTGTAATTTATCTACTCAGTCCTAATTGAATCAAAGGGTACTGTGGAACATTTTCGCGCTTTGATGGCTTAAAAACCATAGCTATTTTATCGTTTTGTCTGACCACGTGTGTTCGTCAAAAGAAAAAACGCACTACTAAGATCGATTGCTTCGCCCCTCGTTACTGATACATCCTCAGCACATTCATCGGACGATCGTTGTGATCACATTGCTCACATTATTGTCCTCAATCGAGGTTCTTGCAGTTGTTGATGAACCTAACTTCAAATTCCAGAATAATCCCATTGTAACATCAGAACACAGGTCCGAAGGCGAACAATTGTTTTCAAATGATTCATAATCGTGTCTGTACAGATCATATATATATGTATATATATATATATTATGTATCCTCTGTTTCCCCTTGAATGTGACTACTTTGCTTTGGCGTGTTTGGTGGTGGTCTGTGTTCGATTCGTCATCCCCATGATTAGTATCCATCACCGAGTGTCACGCAAATGCTTAGTAAAATTGAATAACTAATTTATATCTTTCTTGGTGCAGAACATTATCCCTTGTCTCGCATCATTCTAAATGTGACATGAACAAGTATCGGATGTGGCTCAAGGTCTCGATTTGCTACTGCATTTCTTTTGTTTCTGTCTGAACACACTGTGGCTTCAAATTCATCAGTCGAATTTTCTTTTCGTTTGATGGGCTGGTTTTTTGTGGTACATTAAAAGCTGCACATTCAGTTTTGTCAAACAGGGGCACCAGTAAACCGATAAATATGGAACGATTCCGACCCTGCCCTTGTATTCAACAAACTAAGAGACTGAATGTGTGAACTTTTGTGTATTATTTGACCTTTCACAGCGTACAGTTCAGCAGGACATTACTTTTTGAACATACTTTCCCGCAGCTGTGTTGTTCGTTGATAATCAAGTAGTGTTTTGTGATTCTACAATTCTCAGCTTTCCTTTAGAACCTCCCCGTAAAGGCCACCAGTCCGACTTGTGGCCATTTATTACTTTTTTAAAATGTTTTTTCTAACTGTGATACGAACGCAGTGATTAGCTGTCCCAGATTCTTTGGTATATCGATCTATGTGCCGTAGCATGTTCGATGCTGTGATTGGACAAGCTGATCTCTCCATTGTTACAGTTTCGCTTAGATCATTTCCACACCCGTTTTCTGTTGTTTCTCCTACCGATGACGTATTTTCTTTCGATTATGTGTTCTGCATCAAAAATCAATGTTCTGGCATAATTGTTTTCATTTGAATGGGGTCTGGGACGTCAATTGTCGTGATTTGTTTTCCTATCCAAAAAGTTTTTCCTGGTATCTAGTTTACAGTCAAAGTAACTAAGCCTACCAATCTGATGCAGCATTTCTCGCGTTTTCTTTCTCTTTTACTGATTCGTGTTTCTGCTTTATGCTGCCCGTTCGGTTTCTACCGTCCATGTGCCTGTCACCATCGTTCTGGTGAACCACACTCATTGTGCTCCGGTTACACCTGGCTGTGTTCCGCTCTCGCTCAATGGATTCTCTACTGGTATGTGACTTTATTATTCATACTGTTTGTCTTGTATTGGTTTCTTTCTCCTATCTCCTCTCTTTCCCTCTCCCCGCAAACCTTGTTTGTCGCTTTTCGACATATAACATGATAGCTGTGATAACACAAAGCCCTTAGGGTCTCGGAGAGAAGTGGACATCTCTGGCGAGCTAGTCAACACTTCTCTCCCTCATGCTCTCAGTTTTCATCTTTCACTTTTCATACACACGCAATGACGCAGAGATATAGACACATACACACACACACACATTGATCTCGCACCCTTTGGTTTCTTCAGTCATGCGTTTCCCCGTGATCTAGTCGATTTGATCTCAGCTGTGCATCACCCCCACTCTCTCCTTCCACCTATCCGCTTCAGACTACTTTTTGATGTTGCTCCCATTTTTGTGTGGGATCGAATATAAATTTCGCAGAAGTGCATCAACATACACACAAACCTATACGTACACTTCACATCTATTGATTATCATCTATTAAGCTATCCCTCTATGTTGTTGCTCTTCACCTCTACACGCATATTGTTTATCTGCTTCGCAGTGTCTGCTTTTTGGCCTCTAATCTCTTCTGAGCTCACTAGCGAGCTTTGTATGCACATCGCATGTATAGCACGATATGCCTTGGACAGTCTGTTTTTTAACACGTGTCTAGTAACTACTTCGCCAGGTGTTCAGGTGTCTTTTATTCCTTCCTTTACATAATCTCTCTCTCTCTCTGATACTCACTGGACTGTTGTTCGCCACCCCCTTCCTCCTTTTCTGAACGCGTCTCCTTTGGTCTCTCCTGTCTTCTATCCTGTATCATTTCGTCCGCTGTTTCCTGTGTCCACTCGGTCTCAGTAGAGGCAATCACATAGACACATATATACACACGTACTAGGGAAGCGTTACATTATCACTTATGTCATCTGTTTTATCTTGCTTAAACTTGCCTCGGTCAGGTTTGATTCTGTTTTGAACCCACCGGTATCCCGTCGCTCGTTTCTTTTGCTCATCTTTCCATTCGTATTTGAGCCGGTTATAGATTAATCCATCGTGCCCAGCCACAGTTTCGATATTCCCATCCCACTTCCACCTGATGTTTACCCCACGTTTCCATAAGTTATTTCTCTGATTCAAATGGATTCTTCGCCTCCTGCCGCCATTCATTTTTCTTCCTGTATGCCGAGGTTTTCAATGATCACTTATACGACTGCACTTATCGAATTATTATGTTCCATTAAGCCACGGGAGTGGGCCAAGGTTTGATTCACTCCAATACTTGTTTGCGTTTCAGGGATTTTTGAGATTTCTTTGAAGTCTATCATCTGTGAATTGCTCTCAAAGAGTTTTTTCACGATGCGCAGTTCGCCAGTGATTACAACGAATCCCTTCTCGATCATGTCCACGAGGATATACCATCTGGAGGGGAGATTATGGTTGCTTTTTTGAGACTGGTTATCTTTGTCCCCATCAACCCACTTAGTTGCTAGTCTCTAGTCTTCATACGGACGAGGAAATCAGGTGCTTCTGACCCTTCATAGAGTATAATGGAGAACCCAATTACACTCTGTGTGTGACATTTTTATCAGGTGATACGCTTTGTCTAGTTGTTAGGTTTATTTCTGATTATGGTTGTCGGCCGGATCTATTTTCGTTCATTCCAACGGCCGTTTCGAAGCCTTTGATGATAGTGTTATTTTTGGTTTGGCACTAGGGTCTTCACTGGTGTTGCACTTTCACACGATGGTCTAGAGCACTGTCTGATAGCTACCCATTGGATGTCGAGGTAACACCCAGGAAACTGGACCTAGTTAGAGGGTGACTAGTTGTCATTGTTTACACTACTCAGTAACACCACTTGTCCCAGTTTGAGCAGTCTGTAGAATTTAACCATTTACGTCAGTGTGACTGCGACTACCTGCAAGCTTGCACCTAACCTCGACATTGCTTGTCTGGTTGTTCCATGATACTTGTTCAGTGAGACGTATACAGCGGTTTTCGGAGATCGATGGCTTTTTATCTCCCCTTTGCGCCCATGTAGAACCGGTCGGATGACTGCAACAAATACCGAACTACTAAGGAAAGTCAGATGTCGCTGCAACGGTAAAGTTGTTTGAAGTTGACAAGCACCACAAATGTGGTCAAAATCGAAAACGATCCATGTATTTGTCCCTTTCAACAAACCGAACCGGCTGAAGAAGCATGCATTATATGTAGACAGTTATAGTTCTTCGGGGATTTTCGAGTTTTGAAATATAATAATCAGCTCTTGTCCACGGATTTTGTTTGTATCATCTTTCATTCTCTCATTTCAACCACTGTCTCGTCTATGGGGTGAATTTTAGTGAGTGACACACTAGGTGTGAGAAGCATAAAATCCGGATGCCGTCACAGGTACATAGTTTATTCACATTGTTATCTCATTGATCATAATTTTTCCCTTTGACCTTCAACTCCGCATTCCCGCCCATGTACACAAAATGGGTTTGTGAATGCGTGCGTCTCTGAGCCTCTCTTACTTCAATTGTCATGGACGAACTTATCAAGGTTGCCTCCCTCATTCGGTTCCGAACGCAGCCTAAAGAAGTGAAAATACTATTTACTGTCAACTGTAGGAAAAAGATTTATGGAGAGTTTATGATAATCAAAGGTTGTTTCTTTTGATGAACATTAAAACGTGAGGTTCCCCAATGTACTAACGATCTGCGGCTACACTGATTCATCTGTTGTGGCTCAAACAGGAGGCGGATAAGAGTTTTATGTACCAGACACTCACCCTAATAGAATGCATGCATTCCGTTTTTTAGAGAATCAGCCTCGGTGTATACCGCCCGAGGAGCCTGCGAGAATACGATTACTAGTGATCTACCCACATGGTTGGATTGCTGCTTTCATGGGTTCCAAGTCGGAATGGCGTACGTACTACGTACGTTCGAGCGTCTCAAAAGTTCAGCTAAATGATCCTGCGGTAGTGTCGCGAATATACACCATTGTATAATTTCTGAAATAGTTAAAATCCTTTTGAACGACAGCACCAAAATATTGTTCGATTGGCTAGATATTAGAATTAATCTATATCGCTTTTCCTTTCGAAGCGCTCTCTGTCTCTAGCCTGCAGTTCACCTTTGGGATTAATTGATCCCATCTAGTGGAATACGAAAGGTTGTTTTGGATTGTCGTGAACGTCGGTTTGCAATTATTTTCTGTGTGCGTTTTTTACCTCTGCGGTTGTCCCCTTTCTTACACTCGCTTTTTTCGCCGTTATTACTATTACTATAATCTCGGTTTGCTGTTTTATATGTTGCTTATATGTGTGAGCAGCCATTTGGTCTGACACGGCCCCAGATCCTTGAGTTTGTAATTGTATTTACCTGTATACCCTACAGTTATGCCTCATTGTACAACATCATTTATTTTCCCGTAGATCCCCTAACGAATTGTATGCACGGCTTTTCAAAAAGTGGAGCGATAGAAACCGTGTCCGCAGGAGTGATAGTTTGCATATGATGTTCATGCCTACTCGAGTCATTCCGCATTCGTTTTTCTGTTGTCCAGAGTGGCTGATAACTGCACTGGTATATGTTTGTATATCTTTTCACTCGTTAGGGTTTCGTGCCCAGCCACCCAAAACAAAAGAAACCGCACCGCGTTCGATTTGAAGTAATGTGGTTGCGAGCCGTTAAGTTCATCTGAGTTGGTATCTGTTTCAGTCTGTTCATTCACAAGATAGCCATTTCTAAAGGCTTTCCCCTTTGGTTTGAACCCCTCACTCTGTGCTCACTGTACGCATGTTCAGTGTTGTCGTTGGTAACGAATTGTATGTGGCTGATGTACATACTGTATTTGCTGCAGCATTCAACACCCTATCAGAATGAGACTGTCCGAGTAATGTGTGAATTGCACCCTCAGAGTCAGCCTCACTACTGCCCAACTTTGTATATTCTCCATTGACAGCGTTCAGCTAATTGAGATTTGACTGTGTATTTTTTCTGTAAGAAAACAAAAAGAATTTATAAAAAATACAATTGAGCCTTTTTGAGAGTACATTTAGGGGCCATCTGGTGTCAGCAATGCTCGTTAGGTGTTCTCATAACCATCACTCACTAAATTATCACGCCTCATGCAACTAAGTTGACTTAATGAATTAACACGTCATTAACTTTAGTGTTTTTGTGAGTATCGTTTTTGGAAAAAATGAATGCCTATGTCCTAACGTTAATACCTGTTGACACGGATAATTTTCACATTGACCACGCTTCGTTGTTGTTCACTAAGTATAATCTATTTAGGGAGCAAAACTACCCCTTAGTTTGCGTGATTTTTGGAATAACGCCTCTTATAACACATTACTGCACTTTCGTTTACATAATTTATCTTACAGTATTTTCGCTGATCATTTCCATTTCTTGAATGTTTTTACCGTCCGTTCGTGCTCATCTTGCACTACGGTGTTTATATCCAATTGTTTGTCCTCGATGTCTGCTTGCACACACCCACTTTTAGTATATATTTTCCTTGTACACAACACCAGGAACACTATGATACAATATTCATCCCTCGCCTACTTGATCCATTCACTCACCTAGTCAGTACACGTCATCTGTTATCCCTCCTTCTCCGATCCCATTTGGTCTAACCCGTACTCGTGCACGATATGTGTTTCTCCATGTTCGTATGTGTTTGTCCTGTAACACAGACATTCTGTGCTCGTAATTTGTTTGCCACACCAAATCATACCTAACTGTCGTTGTTCTTCTGTCTCACCAGTGTCACATCACCAACGGCTATGCAAAGATCCATCCAGTCTGGCCAATCTCCTCACCAGTCTCGTATCCAAACGAGACTTGGCTATCAGGGAACTGATTCTCACTGAGGAGTCATATGCAAACGATTTGAACGAGGTGAAAAAGGTCAGTGGTTATTTTCTCTCTCACTGTGGATATGGATAGATATCGTACAAATCTGGTCAGTTTTTGTGTGCCAGCCACCATGACATTCCGTTCACAGTTCCATACATTTTCCTGTCGTATGGGGAGGGGACTAAGAATGTCCATCTGCTGCTACACACGAAACCTAAACAAGGTTTTCATACCGAGCATCAATCGCATATTTAAAGTCTGTCTCTAAAAGTGACTGTCGGTTGGAGTTTGAAGAGAGCTTGGATTCCTTAATAGGGGAGCAGATAGAGAGTGACTACTCCACTGGCTAACTATGAGCAGCTGAGTTCTCCCCGATATGGTTGCGGACACTCAGTGGTGGTGTCTGCCCACGTGCCTGGTTTTCTACTGACATTAATGTGTCGTACACAAGTATGACCCGCTACTAAGGTCAAAGCCATTTAATCCAGAAATTAGCAACATGGACAGGTATTTGGAGAAGCTCGTGAACCAGCGGTCGCCGATCTTTCCAGTTCACATGAGAAAGTTAGTCACTCCGAAAAGTGCCTAGACTGCGTATTTGGTCACCGACTGTCAACGACCATACTATCATGCTACCTCACAGTTCGTACTTGGATGGGTCACGCCTATAGATGCACTCTTATACAAAAGCCGGATGATGCTTGATTCATCATTCAATATCACATTATCAAAACACTTCGTGAACTTTGACAAGATGGTAGCGAAAATGATCAACGTTTGGTTACGTTTTATGACCTTAGTCCATTGATCGTTTCCAACCCACGCTTTCAACAACCGAAGTGCTTGAAGAGGTGTTTACGCACATTTAGGATATGCGTGCTGGTTCACTCCATGTCCACCTAACGCATTTGTACTGACTTTTTGTATTTTGTGGATTTAATAGTAACCAGTGAAGTTGGTTTCGTTGTGTTTCGCTGTACATTTGGGACGGTGATAAAGACCTTCAATCGGGCATTGTTAGACGCGTTATTCACACGAAAGAAGAACAGTGCACCAGACCGACTACACTATAGATTCACAAGCAGTCAAACTCACCACAAGGAATAAAACTGAAAATCAAAATGACACCGATGATCAATCGTTGTACGCGCTTTCCTGTCTATCCATCTATAAGCGTAATAAAAACTTCCTCGCGTGACTAGACCCAACCAGACAACCGGGAAAGAGCATAGATTCTATAAGTTATCATGTTTTAATGGGTAACAATTAAGAGGTGGATCACAGAAGCCACACTGGACACCACAGATATACCCTTCGGTGAAACGCTTCAGCTGTCTCATAAGGCAGGAAAAGCGCGACGCTGCGACTCCTCTGATTTGAAGCCACTCACTCCACAATGTCGGACCGTAAAAGGTATCTGTCAGAAAGGAGCCGTCAAAAGTGTCGGAAACTTCCGAGAACACTTCTACCTTCTGTAAAGAATCTAAAACGAAATGGTTTACTGTGCGGCCTCAATAGCCGAAGTACACAAGGAAGTTAAGTGAATTTACCTGTCCCCGAATCATCTAATCTTGATAATAAACTGCAAACCATTCACAATCAACTAGAAACTACCGGATAGAAAGGAACTGAACTCAGTGATTAACAAACTGGTTTTTTCAATGATTTTTTTTTGATGATCAGAAGATGGTTTACACCCCGTAGTCATGGTCATCTATCATTCATTCATGGGAACCGACAACCTACGTTCGTTATCCCAAAAAATCTGGGAATCGACGACCTTCCCCAAAGAATGGGATATATTTGTTTTGCTGCGCATACCGAAAAGGCGTTATCACTGTGTACCAAAACTCTCGTGGTATCAGTCTGATTGCCAAAGTAGCCAAACTGCTCACATTTATACTACCTAATGGCTTCGCAGCAGCGAGACGTGCACCTGCAGCGAATTCCACTGTGTCGTGGATCATGTTGATCTTAAATTTTCCCCAAGTCGGATCTTGAAGCGCTGCCACAAGTTAATGCAGTACACGGAAGCCTCTTCTCAATAAATTTCACACAATCTTTGCTTCCCTTCACCCTAGGTCGTTGTGGAACATAAAAACCGATTGTATTACGGAGAGTCTCAGAGGACTCATCAAGATATATTACGTGAACATCAGAGTTCTATCCGTACCTAAGGCGAGAGGCTGTAGGAGTTACTCTTGAACTCAGAAATTCGATAACATTGTCCTGTCTACGATGCAGCTCAGCTACGTCATTTGCCGGACGTTGAGCCGCGCCCCCACTAGTTACCGTTGCTGCAACTTAGACTGGACAGCTGGATTGTGGGCCTCCAGTTTTCGGATAATGTGGCTCTCGGAGGCAATCTGAAATCCGTGTCTGGTCTCCAAAGCTAAAATCCAAACTACCTTTCTTTCTGCGCCGATGGCTGCTACGAACGGATAATAGTCGCCATACACGGACTCGGATACAAATTAAAAAAATTAAAGGTAGGTTGATCAACCGGATACCCTGTAGTGAACCCTCTCCGGACGAGTAAGAATGGAATGCGATACCTCAGTCTTGATGCAATAGGAGTTTTCAGGTGTCCGGTGAATTCGAACTTTATATGAAGAAGAAAGTGGACGGTCATAAAGAAACGCCCGGTGCTGACCATGGACTCAGTGCAACAAACCGCTCTGAATACAAAACCACAGGACCGGAGTCAACAATTCATGGGCGAACACCCTGAGTGCTTGAAAATGTTTGCGTGTGGGTATGTGCTTGCTCGTGTGTGCATGCAAGCATAATTCGGATGTGTGCCCAATCGGCAGACCTAACCATAGACGGTTACTTTTTTCTCGTCTACCCCCAGAGACATCCGTATATTACATATTGAACTTGGTATCAATCATCAAAGCGCACTTCACTTTAATGAACTGCTTTGTGTAATTTCCGGTCGTATCTCGTTTTACGATGAACACGATACTTTTACTGGTGATCATCATCATCATGAACCTGGTTACGTTGCATCCAAAAGCGGGGCATAAAACTCACAAGACAAACCATCGTCAATAATTATTCACCGAACTAATTACGTGAATTGGTTTTACTAGGCAAAAAATACCAGATCTGGGGTGCAATTTCAGTCTAAGCGGATGGTTTTCGTTGATTATAAAGCCTGTGTTAACCAGGTAATTTGTGTTCTTTTAATATACGGTACCATGCACTTTTGTCGTGATAAAATGTCGTGCCCTAATGAAGTGAACATCTGATCTAGATTACGCAATTCATCTGTCACGGTTGACTTCGTGGGAGCACTGAGTTTGAGTGGTAGTGTGTCAGGAAACAATCTACCTAATGGTATTGATTAGTTTTATGTGAACTTTTTTCCTCAATCATTTATTATTCGTTTTTCCCTCGTTACCGACCAGGTATTCTACGAACCGATGCGTAACTCGATGCTTCTCAGCGATGTGCAAATCAACCGAATTTTCCTCAATTGGTCTGAACTATCTGTCCAATCCCGAGAACTGCTTAAGTATGTTAAACCCGGTTTTTGTGTTCGTATTTACCCCCTAATTCGTCCATGTGAAATCGAATCATTTCCCGAAACTCGGTTACTTAGGTTGTATCTGGAAATTCCAAAACTCATAAATATCGATTTTCCGTTACAAAGTAAAACGAGTTTTGTCTAGTGATTTAATCTTCGCATCATTTTTAGGCAACCCATACCATTAAATTGTCTGGGTCATCGTGCTCTTGTTAGTCTGTTCTCGCCTTTTGTTCGTTCATGGCCTCCATTTAGGCTTTTCTCGTCCCAATTTCCTAATCTCTGAAAAGGTTCGCTATAAATGATTATCAGAGAAATTGTTTACGTCAGTGGGTAAAGTAATTTACTCGATCACCGAATTGTCTTTGTTTCTATGAAGGCTGTATTTTTATTATTATCATTATTTATTTATGTGTAATCGCTCTTCTCTTCCTCCACACTAGACTGCCACTTATCTCACTTCTCTGCGGTCTGCGTGATGAATTGACAACAACACTCCTCTTTGTTGTTTCACTTTGGACCGATTGAAATGATCCGATTATGTCAGAAGCATTTGGTGAGGTTGAATAGCTGTCAATCGTGAGGAACACGGACCGACACCTGATTCATGCGTTCTCTCACCCCAAAAAACCAGAGATTCTCGGTGGTCTGGATCGGGAGCTTCACATCTCGATAGTAACAGTATTTATCCCGTTATTGTTTCATCATCATCGTACAGCGAAATACATCGAGGCGAACTTCACTGGTCGCCGCTAAAGT
The DNA here is from genome assembly GCA_900618425.1 of Echinostoma caproni. Lineage (NCBI taxonomy): Eukaryota > Metazoa > Platyhelminthes > Trematoda > Plagiorchiida > Echinostomatidae > Echinostoma > Echinostoma caproni. Next base: position 15,327 of record UZAN01045064.1, read on the forward strand.
CGTAATGCATACAAGGTTAGTGGTATGGGTTTGGACCTATTTTGAGGGATAGGGAAGAGGGCGACGTATGGTCAACACACAGTACGCAATGGAACACTGCATACATACCTTTTCAAGCGTTCTGGCCTGATAAGAAGTGATAACAAGAATCCCACTGCTGTCGGTTCACCACCATATCCTTCACTGTCTCCAACCAACCGGCTGTGGAGTCTTTCGGACCCCAACCTGGAAGGCGAGAGACACCTCTACCTAATGGCTCTGTGCATTTCTTCATGCCTCGTCTCCACGTTGTCTGTTGACCTCCACATTATTTCTTCAACATGATTGATTCCATTTCAGACAGCAACATGAAATCAGTCGCCATGCGCGTGTGTCGCAGCCGGTTGACTGCGTCTACGCACTCCTGGAATAAAGTGTGTATAAACATGGTCTCTTGTTTGTATTGAAGAACGATTAGCAGTGGAATAAGAGATATGCATGTTGACTAGGATGATTTGCAATGGTTATGTACGCTCTCGGTTTTGAGTAATAAATGGGGGGCTGGTTAGTGCCGGAGAATCTTTAATCAAAATATGTGAACCCACCTCTTGACACTTGAATGGCAAACGACATGAGATGCCGAATGGGACACGAGTGGTCATGAGTCCGATGACACGGCTTTTGTTCACACACTACCATCCTTCTGTATGCCCCGATGCCAGTTCACGCGCCTCCTGTGAGAGTTTTCCAGGTCCGTTGTGTGAGCTAGCTGCTCATTTTTGAAGATCCACGTATTGACTTTCCGTTCTACTTCCCAAGTAGATAATTTAAAAAGACCATCCATGAGACTCTTTCTTTGGTGCTAGAACGAAATTTTACTCTCTCTCTCTCAGAGAAAATGTAGCGTTTTGAAGGTATCTATCACCATAGTCAGAGAGTTCGTCAACGGAAGTAAATGTTACTAAAAAGAGTCAGCAGTTTGCCTTTCACCATGTGCTTATGTTGAACATAATTAAATTAAATTAATTAATTCGTTAATTCAGTTTTTGTGTAGAGATAGGCTATCAGTATGTCAAGATTCACCATGCGTTTCCTTTTTTCTTGCATCTTCCCTCGTTTCAGTTTATTTACCGCTCGTGTGGAGGCGTGGAACAACCAACTAAATGCCACGGACTTCTGTGTTGGTGATATTTTAGTACAACATGTAAGTTTTCTTCATTTTTCACGTGAATAATAGTCGTTCAAATATGCCAGCTGCTAGGCGAGTGCACTCTAGACCATGTTTGCCTGGCTATGAATAACCTAATTGCTCGCATTAATTACTTAAGCTTCACCTGTCACCCGCGTGCTTTAGACTCTATGGTTCGAGGTTCGAGCCCCGCCACCCAATGTTGGTGGCAGCTCTGCTGTTGTTCAGTTTAATACCACGACTAACCTATCGGGACCTTATGGGATCCACCCCGTCTGCTGTTCATCACACATAAATGTGTATTAAAAAAAATGGTGAGCATGTTCTATAACTTCGTGATTGGCAAACGCCTTAGTGATAAGACCGGTAAAATAATTCCATATTTTTTGTTATCTGAGCTACTCGATAAATGCTCTGTCTTTACGCCCTTCGATAGTCATTATTTTCCCGCAAATCTTGATAAACTAATGCCTGAAAATAGTTTTTTTCTGTTTCGAAATTTGTCTATCCTACGGTATCTCGCGCATTCGCCGCATGATCTCTTTCTGAATACGAGAGCTGTCTGAATGCCAAGGTTAACCGCATTTCGTGAACTGTTCTGGTTGGTTATTAGCTTTATTGGAATCGAATAGATTCAAAGTCAAAGACGCAGTGGTTACTGCCCGATGTATCACACGTATTATCTAACCCCACCAGAACTCACGCATTAACCATTTCAGAAACCGGACACCTATAATTAGGTTAAACAATCGCTATAAGGCCAGCCTTTTGTTACTCTTACGGTAAACATTGACAACCAGCAAAGAGTTTATTAAGCGAGACCGTCTCACTGTTCTCCTCTGTGTTCTGAACCTCACTTATTATCTTTTTCCTTTGTCTCTCTCACTGCACTCCTCACCCCATGGTTCGGCATATTTTTGTTCTCAGCTTCCGAAATTTCGTACGTATCGTTCCTACTGCACACGTCAGACTTTGGCGGCCGAATCGCTTCACACTTATTTAAAAGAGAATGTCAAACTGCAACAACTGGTCCGTTTGTGCGAGCAGAATACCCGAACCAGGGGTCTACCGTTGTCAACTTATTTGTTGAAACCGATGCAACGCTTGACCAAATACAGGCTCCTTGTTGAACGGGTATGTCCGTCTCTACCTGCCATGATATAAATCATAATAACAACAGGTATTACTTGTCCACTTCTCTGTTTGCCTAACTAAATATGTTCCATGAAATCCAAAGATCGCCCTTTCGACCTCACTGTGGTATATGAGAGAGTCGCGTGTACTGGAACAGGTAGTAAAGCTTATCGAATTCATGGAATGTCGTCTACCATTGGAGGTGCTCATAATCGCTAGTATACCATCAACTTTTTATTCACTTTACCGTCGAGGTGACCAAAATAGTCCACTTTTCAGTGTAATTTTTCGCATCATGTGCCCCCTCTTGACGTTGACTTTACTTACATTAATCATTGTGTTCATTTGTACTCATCCGTCTATTAACCCACTCATGGAACAGGGTGTTTCTGATCATTCTACTGTTTTCCTTATCCTTGGGCTTTGACTTATGCCCTATTCCAGATCCTCGAGCATACTGATCAGTCGCATCCAGACTTCGATGCCTGCACGAAAGCGCGTTTACTTATCTCAAATGTTCTTGATTCAGTAAACACTGCTGTCGGGACGAAGGCTTTGGATCGTCGTACAGATTGGCTTCGAGCGCGTGTGATAGGTGATGCAGTTACTTTGGATTGGCTAACAAACTCTGGGAAACGAAATCCTTCGGATCGTCTGCATCTTTTATTTTATGGTACTCTGTTCAAGGTTAGTGTTAGGTGTTTTACGCTTCCTCGGCAAATTTGAGTAGTCTACACGATGTTTCTTTACGATTTGTAAAGACAACAGTACTGTTTTGTATGGTGTTGTATATAACTTTGGCAAGCTCTGAAGCTTACATTTCAGTTAAAAACTTATATGCCCTACCTATCTCAGAGAACACATTCAACGGGGAAAATGCGTCGACAGACATAGGGTCAGTTCATAATCCAAGTTTAAAACGAAGTTCACTTGTTACCCTCTCTTTTTGCTTTTGATTAAACGTGCAAACAGGTGAATTTCGCTGAACCTTAATACGAGATGAGATTTGGCGGAATCAAGAGCGTGTTGAATGATGAAAACGACAACGTGTCAGTTCTGCGTGCAACGGGTGGTCAGGCTCTCTGAGAATCCTCTCCGCAAATAATACTAATTATAATAAATTTTCACTGGTAACTTGTTCACAGGAATAGAAGAACCGTTTCTAATAATAGTTAATCCGCGGGATAAGACTTTGAAATCCTATTCATATAAGCTAGGGAAGATGACCGCGGAACAACAAAGTAGGATGAGTAAAACGCATCGATACACAAAAATAGAAACAACTGGCTGGGATGCGTGAAACTACCTGAGCTTTCGAATTTAAATTGATAGCCGCCGCAGTTTACCAATGCGGTTGTGGATGTTGGTTGGCCAATAAAGATTGCTATCTATAGTTACTCCAAATGTTTGAGAGTTCACCCTTCATAAAGAATTGTTGTCTATCACTGTGGGGTCTTTTAAGTATGAAGATTGTGCAAAACTAAATCAGCGTTCAACATATTTCCTGGCGTTTAAGCTGAATCCCGATTGGGAAGAAAAAAACTAAATTTGATCAATATTTATGAAGGAGCTTAGATCGGAGGAAGAAGAAATGGGTTGTCACAGCACAACATTGGCTGCATATTTCAAAGAACGTGCAGGAGAAACAAGGAATATCACAAATGTACGTGGGAAATAAGTATGGGGATAGCACAGCGCCTTGAAAAACTAGAGTGGTTGACTAAGTGTTTATATGCAGCCTTCATACGTCTAGTGGTTTTTTCTTTATTGGTAAAACAGTTGGATAGCCAAGCTTGGGGCATTTCAAAGGATTCCGGTTTCTATAGCAGATTTGATCGAGTAATCAAGTGCTGAAGAGAAGTCAAGAAAAATACACCGAACAGACTTAACAGGATTGCTCAAATAATTTGGGAAAAAAACGAATAAGGGTGGAGACTGCGTCTAATGTGGACCTATTAGGTTAGTGAGCAAACTGTAAAGCATCATTGGGGATGTTTATAGATTGCTGAAGACGTTTGAGGATAGCCTTTTCTGTCAACTTAAGAGCAGAATATGTCGATGCTATGAGACGAAAACGTTTGACAAAGATACATCTGGGTGCTTTTGGGATTGGTATAATTGTGGCCGGCCTCCAACAGTCTGGAGTAGTTTAAGTGTAAAGTAATTCATTTACGATGGAGGGAGGCAGCAGTGCTAGAGGTGAACCATCCGGGCCTGCAGTAGAAGACGAATTTCTACTGTTTAATAGTTTTAACTCATCGCTATTCGAGAGTGATTCCAACTTACAAACATAGCGTGACGAGTAGGCAGGTGGAATGTCCGACGACGGGCGCAGGAATGCTTCATTGATCTCATCAACATCCAGCTTCGACTTTACTTCTTTCCTTTCACAGATAGGACTGATACCTTGCCAAAGGTGTTTGATCTTTCCAGTCCTCAGAACTCGATCGAAGAATAATGCATCTATTTTCGTTAGCTTTGGTAAGCCTGGGCAAGTACCTGTACTGTGGCATAATGTGACTCTTATGCACGTTCATTTTTTCCTCGCAGCAACTTTAGTAGTTGAGAGGTTATTTTCCGTTGGACATACAGATTTGTACCAGGGTAGCAGTAATTTTAAATGGCAATGATTGTTTGGATGAATAGGGGAAAACCCGTGAAAGAGGACGAGGGGGATGTGTTTGAACTGTAAGATCCGTAGCCTCAGAGTAGATTGTTGTTGCCCAATCTGGTGTTTTTGTATGGTTGTCCGTTACTCCCATAATCAACCCTCTTCAGCAATGTATTTTTCACTCGTCGCCCTTTTCAAAAGCATTTAATAAATGTTTTTCATCTCATTCGACAATCTCCCTTATCCTCGTACCCCCACTCAGGTCAAATCCGGTCGCGAATTGATTGGATTCTTGTTCACTCGATATTTATTACTCACCTCGCCTAATTTTTCCACCGGTGGCCAGTGTTTTGAATTCCCCTCCCCTGGTTCGGAGTCCACGCAAACGTTTGCAGTCTACAAACAACCAATCCCGTTGGCCGAGGTAATTTGAATGTTGACGACTAGCATGCATTTTACAACTTTACCATAAATCATTGAGCTCGCTCTTGCTTTGTTTTGCGGCTAGTATCATTCACCTCTATCTGCTTTCGCGGGTTTTGAACGGCTCACCGTTTTTTGCCGTGGGTAAACCTGTCCATTCTGATTGTTACGCACAACATCTTGGTCATTTTTGTGTTTGACTTGCTCGTGACCGAGTATACACATACACCAGTGGACTTCAGTGCTGTGGTTTCCTTTTCGCTGTCGACTCCCCGTTCCGATGCCTTCAATGATTATCATAGCGGTCACGTTCACAATCACATCGCAAACCACCACTGCTGGTTTTCCTCTGTTCTGTCGTCAATCCGCACATCCTAGCTTCTGGAAAGTTTCACATGCTTGCATTCAATCAAAAGAATGCGGAAGTTTATTGAAGTAAATTCATCGGCCTGTCCAGTGCGAGCGCTTTTTATGAGGCCGACTGATTTACCAATCATTTCTCATTCAAATCTTGTTTCTGCGATTAAGGGTGTTGCATAGATGATATTGCTTTGAACCGATTATCCCTCAGATCTCATCTTCACATACATAATCATCAGTTCATACAACCAATTGTATACTCAGGAAGCTCTAACCTAAAGATTCACTCCGGTTTAGAGCTCATCATTTATGCACATCCACTAATGAGTTCAGGCGTTGAACTACCAACCGTTTGTACGAAGCACTCCTTAGTGATCACCATACAGCCCACTCGAAACAAATCACAATTGATGATCCGAATGTCTCCTACCAAATCCGGTCTTTCGTTTAGGTTCGAGCACACATTACAGTTGTCTGCTGGGCTAGACTGCAAATTCACTTTTACCTCTCGGTTACTTGTGAGTGAATGCGTGATATGAGCATCATCAAAATGGAGACTGGTGTTCAGTGCTGCCCTAATGTACGGTCAGTTGAACGAACTGTGGTCTGTACTTGATGATGCAGTACAAATCAGTATCGCTTCACGTATACAGCTAGTCACTGGAATTTGCTATTTAAATGCAACTGAAATATTTAGCATTGTGGATTGGATTATTGCTCATTTAATCAAATCCGGATGGAAGACCCGGTTTGATTTGATGCATTGGACTCAACTAACGTTTTTGTCCTCGGATAAGGTGTACATCACTTCATAAGATTTATTGCAATCATATCTAGGAATCGTGTAATTGTCAAGCTCAAAAGGGTTTGCTTCTCTTAATTTAGTTTGGACTACTATTACTGGGTCATTTCATCACACTAACAAGATTCATGGATTGATCACAGTTGAAAAGTGCTAGGTTACGACTCCTCTCTCTTTTTGTAGATTATCGCCAGCTCGGGCACAGGGAACGATTATGGAGGAAAACTATACAACAGTCTTTCTAATTTGACTCTTCCTAGTCCCTCGGTGGCTTACCGACAGTCGGAGCGTCCGAATCCCCCGGCAACTCCAGTGAAAAAGTTAGGCTCATCCTCGCGTAACCTATCCGATGCTGTACACGAAATAAATTTGACATTTTCTCTGTTTCGCCGTTCGAAACCAGGGGAGCCATTTCTTACACTTCGCGCTCCCAGTTCTAGCGAAAGGTATGTATGCCTGAGTTCATCCATATTTTTGGTTAACATGACTCTGTTTTATCATGCTTGTTTACCCTTTTATTTTCCCAAGTGTTAGATGACCGTCTTTGTTCTGCATTTTTCTAGGTTCTGTATTCATGATCTCTCTGTCATTTACTGTACGTACTCATATATCTATTACTTGGCGAATGATGTTATAGCACTAAGATATCGAAATAAGTTATCAACGGAATTCATCTTCTTCGTGTACCAAAAGAAACCTTTACCGGGTGGAAAAACAATACCAAGATACTCTTGGTTTGTTTTTCACTTCTATCGATGGTCATGATCTATACGCGATTGACTATGTGGTGGTCTGTTTTCTCTGTCAACCTGTGCACCTTTTTTTCTTTTTCATGCCTTCANCGCTGGGTCATGCATTTGTGGAACGCTATTCGTAAATGCACTGGACAAGCCAGTCCGAATGTTAAACATATTCAACCGTCCACAGGTGAGCGAGTTCGTCAGCAACGGATTGCACACTGTTTTGACTAGTTTGGTTTGGTGTTCACTTAGCTGATTCTGTAGTTCAACCCCGAGTTCATTAGGTTTTTTAGTTCACGATGGCTGCCTGATTCGCAAAGTTACTTGTACACGGTACACTGTTGACAAATTCAAAGCTTAGAGTTCTGCAAATCATTGTCGGTCTCACAGTTCCTAATGGTTCTCTTTTACTGACTATCTCTGTTTCCATTTTCCGATGAGGTATTGCGATTGTTATCGTTAAAAACCTGTTTTCCTTCAGAATATACTGCGTGTCCTAAACTAATTTCACTCCAAACGTGCTGTATCAGTTTATCTGGTATACTTGTCAAATGGATACATCTAAAATGTTTGTGCACACTTCTCTATAGGTATTGTTCTGCTACTCAATACGTCATCTTGATATGAAGAGCGGTCAGTGCTACCCCCATTGTGATCTTCAGTAAGAAGTGCACTCTCTATACGTCATTTATGTAGCGCACGCTCCTTTCAGTTCCCATCTTTTTCTCTGAACCCGTTCGAGCGTTTTGCCATTTGTGAATGTAAAGTTGCCCGTTTGTGGTCCCTTAGGTCACGAGTACCCAGAAACCCTTCCTATCATTTCATCGCATCAGTTAGAAATCTCTTCTATCTCTTTTCAAGCCCCCACTCACGAACCGAATGAACGTTCCGTTTTGATCAGGATAGTACAATTTTGGTCGAACTGTACAAGTGAGTACGATTCTGATTTGTCTGTATTAATTATGTAAAAGACACCCTTAAACCAGCCTGGTTTCTTCTCTTTCCCTCGTTCAGCGCCGTTTGAAGTCCTCTTCGAAATCTGTGTCGATCAACAACCACGCCAAACTTATAACACGAAATTTGAGCCTAACATGCCCACTCGTCCCAGTGCTCCGATGCGATTTATGTACCATACGGGCCGTCCTGGAAAATTGTGCCTTTGGGCCTTTGATCATCTGGCGTGGCCAGGTGAAAGTAGGTCGACTCGATTAATCAACTCCATTATATTCTTCCATTTTGGTTAATGAACACTGCATCGCAGATTTCCGAAGTAGTGCTGATGATTGCGTATATTGATCAGGGCAATCATTGTCTTCCTATGTGGGCACGTTCCATGATTTGTGGTGTTGTTTGGTAATTGGTTGAAATCGCTGCCGCTGACCTGCTCCAGGTCCGAGGTTCAAATCCTGCTTCATCGCCAAATTTTGACGCTAGGTAGCTTTGTTGTGGTTCTGTTCAACATCGTGCCCACCTTATTGGGTTTGGGTTTTCGGTCATCATGATTGTACTACAGGTCCTCGTGATTATATGTTTCATTCTCTCAACTATTAGTCACACAAAGGTATCACAAACGCAAATCTGTTTTGTCTCCGAGTTCTATTTCTGGATGCTCTTTTTGAGAATGATAAATGTGTTTTCATTTTATTAGTTGCCGTCAGACTCGCACAGTGACAGCCATCCAAAACGCGACTTGTTACCTTAATTATCGGTCAGGACCAGATCTGTCATTAACTGAATTAGCAACTGATCATTCGTTCATTGAATTGTTCTGTTTTTAATTTCGCCCCGTTCCAGGGAAGTTGGGATATACCGAGATAAATCTGTCGACCATTCAGAACTGGAACCCGAACGGCACGCCAATCCAAATCTCGCTATCCGATTCCGATTACGCTCTTCGAGTTGAACTTAGCCTACAATTAACCGCGTGATCGCAGACTGAGAAATTCGCCCTAGCTCTAGATCAGTCTACCGCATAACATGAATCATTTCGTTTGTGAAGATTTCACAATGATATTCCCCTGCGTTTCTCTTATCCCGTTGCTTTTCCTCACCGACGGAGGCCTTTCTGAGTCCCGTTCATTTTTTTCTCGAATCTGGTCATGTCATCATTGCGCTCACACGTCTCTATTCTCACGACCCTGTTCCGTGTACATGTCCTTCAGTCCTATGGTCAATAACCGCCATAGCATACTCGCATCGTTCGCCATCCAGCAACGCACAAATACATCGTTACATGCATATTTTGACTATTTTTCTCCGTCGATGAATGTGTGGGCATATCCGTGCGATGTGTATGTTTTAACATGTAATATCTTTATATTTCAATATTGCTTTATGACCAGGTTTACCATTGATATCCCAAATTCATCTCTGAATGATTCGTATTCATTACAAAGCCTCTGGATAACCGATTTCAGTCACCTATTTATATCGATTAATTTAGTAAACAACGAATTTGCTATCGGTTTTGTGAAAGGGAAAGGTGCCAGTCTTCAGGATTGAGGGCAGAGAGCAGGGTGCCCGTGTAAGCCCCATCACCACTGGGTCGAAGGTCCGGTCACAAGTGTTCGTTCCTCCCCTTCAGGCGCTCATGCCAGACGCCGTTTGAAAGCAGCGTCTGTCTTCCACCACAATAACCGGAAGGGAATTCCAGTGTTGTTGACCTACGTGAGAGTCGGTAGACTAACGGAAGACCAACTGTTTTAAGTTTCCGCAACGTGAGAGAGTGCCTTCGCGTGCAGTGCTCTGTCCGTAAAGGGAAGTACTGTTGTAGCTCCGGACCCACCTCTCTGGATCTTCCTCAGGCAGATGTCCCCTGAGGCGTCGATACGCAATGAGGAACAGACCAGTAGCCTGTAGACGACCTTCATAGCTGGTCCCGCGTAGTCCAACAACGAGTCTAGTGGCAGCATGTTGTACACGCTCCAACTTAGCCAGTTCACCGGCCGNCCGGCCGTGCAGGGGTATGTCGCCGCACCACCGTACTCAAGTCTTGGTCTGACATGGGAAGCGTACAGCAGCAGTGTCTTGGTCGAAGAAGTGTGAACGTTGTAAATTTGTAAGACCACTTTGTTGCTAACCACTCATACGTCCGAAAATTTTAAAACCTCAAATCGTGTCGACCTGTTTCCTTTCCGCGTCTTGAATAGATCGCTGTTAGTTACTGCTTTTACGTCACCTACTCTGTTGTGGATTTTACGAAAGACCACTCGCATACCAAGCACAATCCTTTGTTGATGAAGGATTTTGTGCCTAAGGTTAACAGTTTTGTCGAACGAGGTTTGCCGGTCTGACTTACTTGTAAGATTGTAGTGCACTTTTCTTAGCCATATTCTGAATATGTGAAAGGTGCATGTGTCTTAAGTAACCTTGTTATGTTAGTGTTATTTCAATCGATATTCAATAAGCAAGANACGTTCACTATGTGTTGCTGTGTCTCGGGCATTTGTTCCGCAGATCAACAAATGCGCTTCTTCGTTATGGGAAGGTGGTAATTGTTGGAAGTAGACAGGAAATGGTCTGACAATGACCTCGCATGAAGATATGTGAACCCTGATCAAGAAATTTTACTATGTAAGTAACGTTAGGCTTCGTGATACCGATCTCGAGACCAATTCAGTTGATCGATCTAGACGGCTAAGTATCGGAAATTCTCCATGCTGATCTAGTAACTTGGTACTGCTTTCAGCTTTTTAGTTCTTTTTCATTGATCGATAAAGTGGGTAACCGAAAGACAGCAATTGAGACGAGCACATCTAACTCCAAGGCGACTGACNGCACATCTAACTCCAAGGCGACTGACTATGCGAAACTGAATCTCAACTTTCACATATATCTCTTCTATGCTCATATCTTCTCCTTGGCAAAATTATCATATCCACACCTCTAATATTCTGAACATTGATCGTCAGTTCGCTACCCTCATGTGAGCTTTTTTGTTTGTGGCTGTTCATTCTTCTCATATTCCATTTATTCGTTTTGTTTCAGGATCCGAAAATTATTGAAGCCTTAAATTTGTCCCCCGATGTCCGGGGTGATCAACCCCAACTGTTTCACATCATATTGTGGACCACCATCGGTCTGATATTGACTGTCTGGGGTGTATCCTGGGGTATTTGGAATATGGACCCAGGACATGACGGAATAATCTATCGAGGCGCTGCGGTTCGACCAAAACGGGACTAATCCTGGTAGTGACTATGTGCTTGTGATACGTGTACCAAAGCCATGTCACTGTATTATTTATTGAGTGACTGCCACATCATTCCAAACAATTTTGTTGTCCACCGTCAACCCATGTCGTCTGTGAATTGTTTTCTGTTCTCTTTTCAAATTTTTACTTAACCCCCTTTCACTGACCAACCTTGATTTCAAATTACAATGGAAACCATACACAAAATTTGTGCATTTTGTTTCTGTTTCCTCGTAGCTGGAGTACACCGTGCATAATAAACAATATGATCGTTTTTATGAAAATCCCTCTTCTGAATCAAGTGCGTGCAATTCGGTTCAGCTGTGTGTGTACGGTCTCAACATGATATCCAAACGCGTACCGTGAACATCTGAAATATTCGAAAGCGCTAAGGTTTTCTTTTATGATGCTTCTCACGCTCTTATTCGGTTTCGTGCAATCAGCCATGAGATACCACTCTACATTTTTCGTGGAGAGGTACGTCTACAACTACCTGTAGGTCAACACCGGTTTTGTGTGATGATTGGCCTGTCATGCACACGCCACAATGCTATCCTTTTGTTGCAGACGTAACCTGGGACTGCTTATTCGGTGTAGCCACATCAACCCATTCAAAGTGACTTATCTTACATACCTGACATGGAAACACCGCAGACAATATGCGGCTCTACTGGTCCTAGACTTTAGATATCCTACCGCATCCGGTAGGTAGCGTTCGTGCATCTCCTCAATTTCTTTCCAATCTTAGTCCACTGAAGTTCTCTATTTTCTTTTCGAATCCACTTTCAACTTTCCTTTCTCCTATTCTTCATCCCAATGGGCAGCCAAAACCAAAACCGGCGCACGAAAGTGCATGGTTAATGGTTGTTCAAACTAAAAACTGAAACCGCATCCGGGGAAATGCTGGTATTTACCAAATATCCTAAGTGCATTATTAAGTATTTTTCAACAGAACTGATCCGCATGTAATTCGAGAACTGCTTCATTTAATTTTCTGCTAAGAACTATAGGAGTGACTTTATGTTTAGGGTCAGTGCAGCTTTGCGGTCGTCCGGTTCAATATCACGCCTAACTTAGCGGGAGTTCATATGGTTTTCCGCTCCAAGTCCCGGGGATTAGCTTACCAGTTCCCGTCACTGAACAGCAGGTCGTCGTGACTATGGGGTCCATGCCGTTCATCAAACAAATGTGTATAGTCAAAACCGTGCAATACTAAGTTGCGTAATCTATCATCAAACAAGTTGAACTCTCCTTTATTGGTTTGTCATGAATAAATGTAAGGTTTGTTCTATGACCGTGGTCAAAAATTGAGAAATATTCGCTTATATACTGCAGCTGGTTCCTGGGAGAGAATTAGTCGGCTCCGTGATTGTCTCTGTTTGCGGTTAACCAATCCCGGCCCTTGCAGAATTCGGTCCAGTTGACTTTTGACCGACGGGTGCCGTATACCAGCTGAAGACTAGGTCGGTCTACGTCTTTGAATACAGTATCCGGTCAGGTTTTTATTTTTCACCGTTGTCGGCGGTGCCAGCCTGGACAAGGAGCCGGTAATAGAACAGTATTTCCCAAAGTAAGATCAGGTTTTTGAAAGACGTTTTAAAACCAGCGTTGATCTCCAGGTCTATATTTTAATTTCATTGATTGATGCGGTTAGGGGCCGTTTGCAAGATGACCAAGTCCTCCCCGAACATCACTGCGTCATCGACGAATTCAAGGTCGGTGATCCAGCAGTTGATAGAAACTTGGACGCCTTGATAGCCTTCCATCGCTTGGTTCATAAACCAACTAACAGCAAAGTTGAGTGAAGTTAGAGGACTTCCTTGTCGTACTCTTGTGTCGGCATAATAGGATCTTATCAGATTCAACATCTTGACTGAGACCCCGTCGACAAACATTACCTTCCACAATGACTCACGGTCTACTGAGATGAATGCTGAGCGAAAGTCGATGAAGCTTGCGACAGTGGAATTTGTGGCAGTGTTTTTCTAAAGATGAAAAATTCGTCGTTGATTCCTGTGCTAGCTGCTCAAAGCAGCTTGTTGTACCGCTGCTTTTAACCTTGAAAACGAAACTTATAATGTTTATGGAAGACACGGAAAAAGTGATGGGCAAAAAGTAAGCGAGTTTAATCATCTGTAGGACGGAGCTTGTGAAAACTGAATAACCCTAATTGCGTGTGTACAGAAATGATGGAAGTAGAGACAAATAAGAAGAACACGCATGCATATTCATTGGAAAGGCGCTTTCCAGAAAAATTATCAAATAAATGGACGGATGCAAAAAATTGAGGAATTGAACTCCGTTTGATGAAGATGGGCCGGTGCAAAACAGAGACAATGCGACGATAGGGAGCTGCTCACGGACAAACCAAGAAGGACCAAAAGTTTTGGTACAAATTCAATTAAAAATGAGCACAAGGTAAGAACAGCCAAGCTGTTCCTAATGTTTTCCTGAGTAAAATAAATCAAATTTCAGATTGGAATGCCGAAAGTCACACATTTGCACCGACCTGCGTGAATGTGCCTTTGGTCACGACTAGAATAGCAATTGTTCATTAAAGGATCAAGTAAAAATCGATATGAGGAAGCCGAATCGAGTAAGCCATTGCACCCCAGGATCAATCCAATTCAGAGTCTTCCGCATCTTCAATTAACGATCGCTATAGAGGGGAAGCAGAGGACGAAAGTATTAAGTCAACAGTTGCCTGACGCAGGTAAATGGATGAAGTTTTGATCTATCGAAAATTACTGAATGATGAGAACCATTGTAGTGTGTACCCGACGATCTCGTCGTTGATTTTTGTCGCGAACATAGTCTGGAGACCCTACTATTGCAAGAAAGTAGTAGGTAATAGATTCATACGATCAATTCCTTCGTGCGCAGAGCAAATGAATTGGAAAGCTAGGAAGCACTGTTCAGTCTTTTTGTTACTCGAGAGTTCGAATCCGTGAAGTATTCGCATACTAGATGAGATCCGACCAGGTCAAAACATCTGTGCATTGCTCCTTAGCTTATCAGCTCTTGTTTATTTTCTTGTGTATCAAAATATCTCCTGTAAACTGACAAGAGGTACCGTATTGATAAATAAAGGTAATTTTCAATGCAATATTTAATGTCAGTAAATGGCATGGCTTCTTCGTACTTTCCAAATACCACTTAAAAAATCCAATGGTTGTTAGTTTTGAATACTCCAAAATGCTAATAAAACGTATGAACCAATCCTGTAGGTAGGTTTAAAATAGCGTTCCACAAACATCAACCACGTCTTGGTATCACATAATTATCTTAGATTTGTTGGAAAATGAAATTTTAACCGTCGAGTGGGGTTTATGAATACTTTGTTCCACTTACCCAGCCACCGTGTTTTGATACCCAGTCCGCGTACCACCGGGTAAAAAATGTCATGGTGAAATCTTTGATCCGCTCCACCTGAGCACGACAACGTCCGATCTCGGTGAGCATGTGCTCCTGGGTACGACAATCCCCTGTGGCATTCGAGTCGGTTGAGGAGAGACATGCTGAACTAAACTTCCTGTAACAGCAACCGGTATATAGAAATAAAGAAATGTGAGCAGGTAGCACAGTGCACATCATTAGGGATGAAATGACGGTGTTGGATGCGAGCGACTACGTGATCTGAATCAGCTACAAAAAGAAGAACACCAAATCAAAAACGATAGATGAGCGATTATCACATGCGATGGTCAGTCGTTGAGAGGAATGTGAACAATATGGCGAAACGCACCGACGGGATCATGATGATGAAACAAAGAAGGAGGCTGGGCGGGATGATCAGGGTATGTATATACAACATTACTGAAATGTTTTACATTTTGGAACAACCTGCTCGTTTGAATACGCTCGGGTCACCGGGTCCGTGCTATCGAGACAAATGTATGAAGAGATTAATGCAGACCAGAGAACAACAACACAAGTTAGTATCGATGAATAACATGATCAGTCTGTTTCTCGGCATGCTCAGCGTCAAATGCTTTGTTTCCTAGATGTAACTGAAATATTCAAAACACCAGTAAATCTAAAGTCAGTTCAGCTTAAAAGTTTTAACCGCACTCTCCAAGACGATATTTCAAACTAAACGGATGATATTGATAGCATATTCTGAGACATTCTACACTGGATCATGAAATCCGACAGATATGCCATCCGTGTCATACATCAGAGTGGAAATACCTGGAACATGAACTGGATTATAGAGGCACCTATATCGCGCGTTAATTACTTCCTACATGCTTCTGCGTGGCCGAACGGATTTTATGCTCAACTCAGAAAGCACAAGTATTCTCGTCAACGAAAACATGAGTTTCCCAGTCCCTTTTCAATGTAACAAAATTTACTTCGGTATTCAACATCTTATTCGACAGAGAGTGCGCGCTCTTTGAAAATGTTTCGCTGTGGGAGGGGGTTAATGTAAAATGCCACTTAAATTTCGACCCCGAANAGACCAAAATCGAGAGGAGACATTCTTAAACATCAATAAACAGTGGAAGACATTTATGAGAGAAGTAACATCGTGATCTGAGGTATCTAACTCTGGTTTTCCGTAGCAATATCTCCATGATGATTATTCTCGTGTAGAAAATTATTTCCAAAAAGTTTCAATGACGGAAACGTCTAAATGGGTTCTTTTTTACTACCATATTTCATGCACAAATCAAGAAGCTTAACCCAACCTTCACTAATGTTATTTTTCCAGATCTTAACGAAATCTTTGGATTCTACAAATCGCTTATTTGCTTGTCCGATAGGTAAACATAAATCATCTGATCAAACCGTACCGAAATTAGGCATAGCATGCCTCTTCTGGGTAATACAAACAGCTAAAGTTGGAAATCGGTATGTTCCACTGAATAAAACTCTTCATTGGCTCTTTACCATAGGCGAGCACGCGCGCACATACAGATATTGTCTGAAAGCCTTATAATAAGACCTCCAGGAAGTCAACATATTCTGGGTTTGTTTCACTTTTACAGAAACCCAACATACATGGGCCAAAGAAACAGGAAGGTATGTAATAGCAATCAATACAAACTCCTCACCGTTCGACCTGATTTAGTTTTACAAGCATTGCTGCCGAACTGAAACTGCGCATCCTTGCACTCCCGATTGACAAATCAATCCTTTGCTCATCTCCGCTCCCGTGTTGTAAGGCATCCAATTCGGCCAGGTGTGTCTTGAGAACGTGACGCACAGTGCAGCGAGCCAGATAGTAAAGGATGGCGATATGATGCCAGCTGGGCTGTCGCCCCAACAAGCGTAGCATGTCAGCCTCAAATGTACTGTATTGTGTGTGTCGAGGCAAATGATTGAGCAAATCGATTTTTATGTCCAACTATCGGGAGTGTGGGGGGCAATGAAAAATAACCCGAAGGAGAATTAAGTGTTTATGGTACCACCTCATTAACTATTACTGGGAGTATACAGTTGGGTAATAAATCACGAAAGGATGGACATTAACAAAAACATCACACTTTTGTGATGGTACTCATAACAATGAAATCCGATGCTGCTGAGTTATTCGCTTACGCACCGTAGATATCGAAAAGTAAAATCAGCTGCTACAATTAATAAGGATTTACAATTACAGCCTAAGGAAGTGTTATCGAATAAATAAGGAGGTATAGAATGTCCACGGTTCAACAAAACACGGAAAAAATATGGAAAAAAATCGTATTGGATGCACCACTGCTGCAGAGATATCTTTGTGTTAATTCCACTCATCCACAGAATTTAGGGAAACCAACCACACGGTTTTCGATAGGGATTCCTGTGCTTTTTTGACCTGGGTTACCCAGTTAATTATCTGTGCTTGTTTGTTTACGAATAGCGATTGGCAGGTATGTGACGGCTGTCACCTTTGTTGTTTTTATAAATGGCCGCGGTGGCAATTTATCACACGTGGAGAAAGGGAACTTCAGACCTGTAAATGCAAGCAAAATGGATACTGATGGGATAACGGCAATAAAGGAAAAGGAAGATCATGGTCACCAGTTCTCGAAACTCTGTGTAAAAGGTGGACACCTGACAGTCTTAGTCTGAGTAATAAAATGGAAAACGGTTCGATCCGCATTCAAAGGAACGATCACAACAGTAAAAAGGGAGCTAGAGTTACCTATTTTTTAAAGGAAACGCTATAGCTAACAGATCGATGAACACAGATTATTGAATATAGAAAGATGAAGCAGGTAACTTTTGTACCAGCATCAAATTCCGAATCATTTACGGCCACATTGATTGAATGAACCAGTGCGGTGGAGTGATATCCAATGACAAGAATACGATTAAATTAATTGTTGAAGATAATTTACATTACTATTAGCAGGCTAAGTCGTGCTGCACAAACAACAGAGCAGTAAAGCATTGCTTATGGTCTAGTGTGCGTTTCGCACCGCTGGTTTGTGTGAGTAGGCAAAAAAACAATAAACAAGCCGCAATGGCTCACACAATCACAATTGAACGCATCCTTTTGCCAATCATACCACAACGGTATGAGAGCAGCGGCTTAGCACAACAGGGTCGAAGAGCACACGTCATGTACAGCAAGGGATGGTTAAATTTTCGTAAAAAGACCCTTTGGAGTCATGCACTCAAACAAAGTGATGAAGTCTGTGGATGGATAACAAAGGTACGTATACCAAGGACATTGATAACCATGCTTAACTAGAAGCAACCTTTGAACACTAACACGGCAGATTGTGGAACGCTGACCAAAATGACGCAATATAGATGTGTTGGTGTTACAGGGCAAACGGGAGAGACTATACTCCACTCACATGAAAGAACTGATCGCAATATTGCACTGATCCTATTCCAGTGGTATAGTTTTTGATAAATCCTTTATTGACAATTTCATTCAATTTCAGTTTGCACAACCATTAACCACGCATTATAGTGCGCCGATTTTGGATGCTATCTTTCGGCTGCCCATTTGGATGAACATAAGAGAAAGACAAAAAAAGGCTGAAAGTAGGATCGAACAGAAAATTCAAAAGTTAAGTGGATTAATGATACGGAGAAATTGAGAAAACACATGAACGCCGCGGTTTACGACACCCAGCCATATCATCCAGTATCTCTAACCATAGGTTTTCGTTAACTCCGAAACCAATGTTAAGCCTATCTGGTGACATGCGTAACACAAGTC
>UZAN01045065.1:4799-19316 GCA_900618425.1 Echinostoma caproni
GGTGTTGCCTACATCTGGAGCAGCTTTTCGTTCGGCACCCAGTGCTGAGCATATGTAGCAGAGCCACTGTAAGGCGTCGCTTCCCACCTATGCTTCGCAGTCGTTACGTTCTATGCGGGCAAACCCTTGGTGGTACCAGTAACCGCAGCAGCCACATTGAATAACGCTAGAGACCATTTTCTGATACTTAAGAGCTCCACAGCAACCGGGTTTGGCCACGGCGGAAGCTCGCAATGTGCATTTCTTTTCTCTATGCAAAATATCTTACGCAATGAAATCACTGATTTCAAAATTTAGCACCCGAGGACTTACCGAATATCTTCGCTATGCGGGTTTACGGACTTTTACAAGATTTGCAGCGGTTTCAGCAGCTTTCACTCACAGTAGTTTGTAATTACGAGACTAGAATTTACCACGTCAAAAATTTGAACCGAGCGCTCAGGGTCGTTCAGTTTACATCAATGATTCAGATTCCAAAGCAGGCTTGTCTCCTCGTTATTCATTAGTTGATGTATTTAATAAGGTACTACAACGAGTAAGGTCGCTGGAAGTGACGCATGGAATTCTCCTTGCTAAAGATTCCATGAGAGGGTATCCGATACCCAGCGGCATGCAGTCGTTTAAACCGTTGCTCATACTTGCTAAAGATTCCATGAGAGGGTATCCGATACCCAGCGGCATGCAGTCGTTTAAACCGTTGCTCATACGAGTAACACCCATTGAGCGGAATATATTAATAAGTAACTGGAAGTCATGTAAGATTGAACGAATTGTTCACGAGAGAGGGTTCTTCATGGTCGTGGATAGTAAGGGCAAGGGTCATAAAGTAGTTACTGCAGGGGAAACGGAGCGTGAATGTTATTTCTATGCGCAACGGTTTTTGCCCTGTTTGCATATAGCCAGGATATTCTACATGATTAATTGGGATATTCAAAGTCTTATTCCAGATAGGTGGATTATAAACCTCGGCGAAAGGCGTTCAGATCAGAACTCGACTGTGGTAACAGCGGCCTCAAGAAACGTGATGGGTAGGACATCAAAGTTAGCTCAAATAGAGGATGTCCTTCAAGAGTTTGGTGTCTCTTTGAATAGTTTAGGTACAGTGCATTACAATTTTCAATGCAATCAACTTCGATGTGTAGCAGCTATGATAGGGAAGTACCCGGACATCCAGATGTTATTCGATAGACAGGGTTCGACAACACAGACTATGGAGAGTAAGCGCACCTGTCTTCCGTCTACGGGCGTCAAGGTGAGAGTCGATAACCAACCAGTGGCTTCAACAAGCGGATCGAAATGAAAGCGGAAATCAGTTTTAGGGAGTATAGAAGTCGATAGTGATGACGACAAAATAATCCTAGGTGACTCACTGGAGCATGCTGTATTCCGAAGACTGACAATAACGACATCCGCAAAGTACAAACTGGACACAAAACACAGAAGGCAAACCAATCCGGTATCGCCCATGAAGGCGAATTATTGCAGTGTCTGCAAATATGCGTCGAACACGGTCGATTTGGACGATGATCAACAATGGGTTCAGTGCCACAAATGTGCGCGACGAACACAAACCAGTTGCGCTGCTTACAGTGGAGATGAAGCATACGTTTGTGTTCATTACCTCAGTCGATGAGCGTCGACGTCAAAAGCTCATAGTGACTGAAAACGGCTCTTTTAGGGCTACGCCACGAGAAGGCAATGAATAGACTTTCATCAGCAGATGCTATTTGAGACGCTTGGTTGTATGGAAGCATTTTGCGAGGTGCAAGGAAAGGGTGACCTTTCGCACTCTCAGACAACCACCCCGACCATACAGAGGCCTTCGGAGCGAAGCTGACGATTTGCCCATTCATAATCAAAAGTGACGCCTTTGCATGCTAGGCGGAACACCTCGAGGCACATGGGCTTCCCCTGCTCCATGTAAAGATGGTAGAATAATACTCGTTAGAGAATTGGCAACTCTGTTAAATAAAGTTTAGCCCAATGAACAGGTCCTTCCCTCGTACGGGGATTCGAATGTTGTCCCCATCTTCCAAAAGGGATCGTGCAATTTTGATGGAAGGCAGTAAAAAGAAAGTCCTGGCTAGCGACCGAATCAAGAATGGCGCTCATCCAACGAGACGCGCAGACACAGCGGTGGAAAGTGCCTCGTGGGACAATGTTGACTGCCGCCCGAAAAGAACGAATCGACAATTACAGTCCGACAAACAATCCGCAGCCAACGGAAAAGATACCCACCGAATGCCACAACGTCGGAGTTGACGATCAACGCATTTCGCATCGCGATCGGGTCAAACCAGTCGGAATGGCACGCGGAAGAAGAGGTAACGCACGTGCCAAGTGCGGATCAAGACCAACAAGGAATGGCCCACAGAAAGAGGCATGAATCACCCGGCCGCGAGGTTGAGACTTGACTGTAAATAATTGAACGCATACACCGTTTGTTTCTTAATTGGATCAGTAGACGTTTTTTCCCAGCCAACTCGCCTTCTCGCTACAATATGATCAGCATACTTTAAGTGTCGCATAGGAGGAGTAATAGGTAAGTCACTGATATAAGTCGCAAATAGGGTGATAAGACAGCAACTTAAATTACAACCAAACTACTGAGTGATACCATTGACTGTCTCCTTCCCAATTTAACCTATAGAAAAGTAATCAAAAAGTCATTCAAGAAGAGAAATGGGACAACCAAACGATTGGAGCTTGTTAACTAAAAGAGAACACTGGATACCGGATCAAAAGCGAAAGAATAACCAAGGAATGCACAGTGCACATATTCGGCTTTCTCGTTTAGGGACTTGTAGATGAAGTGAACTAGAGAAGCAATGGCATCCAATTTGGATCGTTTATGTTTGTATGCAAACTGATAAATATCATTTGGAATGGTGAAAGATAATTGAAGGCGGTGCAGAACTGACCGCTCCGTCCATTTCAAACCGGTTGAAGTGAGAGCAACTGACCTGAAACGTTCCGCAATTGAGACCTTTGTCGTTCTTTAGGGGATGTGTGTAATTGTCACCAGGGGCTAGTACAATGAAGACGAAGAAAACATATTCCATTGATTCACCACCATTCACCTCACATTCAGCTAACTCATCACAATGGACGACCGCATCGATAGCTTATAGTATAAACCTTACTCGTCGACCAAGTGGATCAAATAAAAGATTTGCTTTCCGAAGGAACAAGTGCTGTGGATAATATTTGTATTTCATGAGCTTCGTCCCCGTGCGATACTAATTTGGTCTCATTCGCACAGTTTTTCATCGCCAAACATAGTAAAGCAACAGCAAAAGTAGAAAAACCAAAAATTGCACCCAAAATGGAAACTTTTTTGAAATTTTCATACAAAGACGATAAGGCGAACGGATCAGTCAGGAGGCGGTTGAACTCTGCCATTTAGCGCGTCTATTTCATAGTTGACTCAGTCATTGTCTTCAATACAAGCCGGATACCAAAGACATCGTTGAAAGAACATTGCCCCCTCCGTCGGAGCAAATTGCACTTACCAGTTCAAGTGTACATTAGCTCCACCAAATGACCGAACATGCCCCGGGGTTGCTTATGAAATCGCAAGACAACAACGTTGAAACCGTTACACCATCGAATGAGCAGAAAAGACTTAGATCTTCGATAACAACACTTTTTCAAAAAAATATAGTGTTACTTCAGCCCACGCATTTCACATCATGATTATGGTATACCAAATAATGCAAAACCCAAGCCATCCATGTCACCCGCTGCTAAAATTATCACCTATCGTTCATCTTAGATTACATCCATTCAAACTAGTGGTCTCAAAATGCCGATTAGAATGCCGGTGTCAGTCATTCGCAGTCAGAGTGTGTTCGATCTGGAACTCTCTGCCAAACCACGTCGTCTTTGCGCTAAGCAGTGAATCTTTCAAACTGAGACTCAATAAAGAATTAGCACACCTTAAATTTCAACATAAATGAAGCTGCGTGCGGCAGTAAAAGAATTACGTATCATGCGATATTTTATACAAGTAATTGTATGTGTCACTGTCTTTTAAACCACAATACGAACCTATGGGACAAGAAAAGCAAAAAAGTGTACGTTATTCCTATAATGAAACTTTAAACTTTGAACCTACAAGAAAAGACACAACATTACTGATATTTGCCCAGGCTCTGATCATTCGTACTCTGAAACCCAATCTATGCAAAGAACGTGAATAGCTGGTCTCCTGAGTGTTGTGGTTCGTACTCGGACTAGTATTTCGTATACGTATCGGATTCCGCGCACTAGTGGTCCGACCCAGAACTAGGACTCCAAACGAAATCAGAAGTCAACTCAGAGGCGGAATGGAATTGTAATAGGCGGAAATTAGAAATGTACAAGGATATCGTGTTCAATAAAACAAAAGAGTTCATAGTTCATGAGCAATCACCACACTGAGCTTTGCCTTGGTGATTAACTCCTATCCTCTCCCGTTCTTTGTGTGAGTGCGTCGTTTTGTCCGTTGTGATTCGCGATCTTGTCTTCATGCGACAGTCCTTGTTTCACGAACTATAATAATCACTTTCACTGCAGTACACATGTGTACAGATGCAGCGAAATAACCATGGATATATTGTGCAAACCCGTTTCTAACTTCTTTATTCCTAAGTACGATTACTCTGTTTATGGTAAGACGCTTCATTCTGTGTAAATCAGTTTACTCATACCCATGTTGTGCTTTCAAAACAACAGTTCTCCTCATCCCGGCAAATTACAAAACCGGTAACCCCTCCGAGTCGAAACGACTCCATACGCGTAGTGACCACAAGCTTTGTTATTTTCATCATTCACATCAGCCTACTTATTAGTAGTACACAAGCAACTTGTACACAAGTCATGTGAAAAACAAACGCGTCATCGATTTTTCAGACTATTTGTTGGTTCTTCTGCTAGCCTTGAAATTAAAAGAAATGTCTACAGCGTATTAATTAGCCTTTTTTCTTTTGTGTATAATAAAAAGCTCATGTAATCGAAAATCTTAATTCATTTTGTGCTGCAGGTCAGGAATAGGAATAAAAGAGTCCGGCGGTGAAGCAAAAAAGCATGTCACGTTTTCAGTGGAAAGAAGGGGATATGGCGAGCAGTTCCCAACTTTGGATACAAGTTCACTGTGAAGAAAAGGATTTCCCACTTAAATTCGTGAAATATATAACGTGTGACCACTACTGGTTACCTCATCTGACTCAGCACAAGAGTGTGAACTTCCACGGGATAATCACATGATTTCATGCGGGGAACATTATTTCCTACTCCTCTACATAACTTTTACTCATTGGGAATTCCGTATTGCATTTGTCACTGCCATTTATCCGGACGCATAATCCCCTCTACCAGTCAGTCAGATTATAAAAAGAACATTTTACGACATAAGTCGCTATTAGGGCCAGATGTAAAGGAAGTCACTTTTGTTTTCTCCTCGTGGACCGATTTCGATCTTATAGATACTAAACTGATTGGCTTTTCAGAATATACCGAGGGTGGGGTAGTTTTCGTCCCTATTCAGTTTTCGTGCGTGTGCACCCCTACCCCCCCCCCCACACACACACTTGAAATAGTTTGCGTGCATAAGTGAGAGTATGCTTGTATCGAAAAAGACCTTTCAAGTTGTGGGTTTGTTTATCTATGTGAGACAGACAGGAAGTGAATGACTTTTGATGAGCGGAAGTTTCTATGAGATACGCGCCACTGTCAGAAGTGTGTGTGTGTGTGTGTGTGTGTGTGTGTGTGAAGCGTCTGAATAGGTACAGGTAGGTTCAGTAACACAATAACAAAAGCGCTATTTTTCGCAAAGCTCCTTCACGTGCTACATTTTGTTCATTTAAAACTCTCTGAAACCAAAATAAGATTTATTAATTTTTTAATCTAGTCCAACGGAGATGGCGATAGATAGAAAAACTATTGACAAAAATGCATGAACTTGCAATTACTTGATAGATGAGTGGGCAAAGTCTCTTTGTGACACTGCTTTCTCTTCCTGTCTGTCCCGAACTCCCCACCGTGTCTCCAAAACAGAAAAATGGGGTATTGTATTTCACTGTGCTTTTTGATTGCCAAATGTCGCATCACAGTGAACATAATTCTTATTTTACCAACACAGATAAATAACAGGTCATTTGCTGAGGCCGTTTTTGTCGAATTTGAATGGATAAAATGCTTTTTCTTCGAAAGTTTACTCCTTAGGTGATGTCACTTCCATCATACTCATATATAGGGCTGGCCTTGATTGGTTTTATCAGTTGTAACTTTTTTGCATACAGGCAAGACTGTATGAATACTGCTGTCAGCCTGTGATGTGGCAAGCGCAAAAGTTCGAAACCAAAGCACGAAATAATGAATCGTGATAGCGTGTCTGCCCCTTCTGAAGGCTTTTTTCAAAGTTAGAAAAAAAAATTATCAATGTACGATTTTGTGNCCGAGCAAAAATTTATCTTTCCATAAATTAATCACCGTTATTTAATTTAAATAGATAAATTTACAGTAAATGTGCCAGTAAAGTCTCAAGCAAAATAAGCCTACTCGTTAGTTCTCAGTTAACTGTAACGGTAAACGGTGGATAGGTGGAGAGTCGCGTAAATGTGTCTTGCGACACATTTACAACCATCGGACATATACATCACCTTTCTATAATCAAGTGATGAGTGGATGTGGGATGTATTCGCTGTGGACCTTCCGTAGTATAAAAGTCCTAATTAATTTACAATAGGACAACATTGAACATACAAATAATAATAATAATCAAGAAGCACTTTAATAGTTGCAGCAGTAGTTTTGACGCATGCAATTCGACAATATTGAAGAGAAAATGAGTTACTTTCCAGGATCGTGAATAAACGTGATAGAAGTAAATTGGTAGAACTCCTTGGAGAAAAGAACGATTATTTGATGATGTAGAAAGGAATCACATTAGATCGGATTCCATTGATCATTGCATATCAGTATACCCATAACACTGATCATCAAATTCATCCACTGATGTTCCAAGTACTAGAATGAGAGGCGCTCAAGGCCCACCAGTGGGGAATTAGGATAAAGTTGTTGGAGTTTGGAGACACTGAGCGTTGGATTAATTGAAAGTAAGAAATGACTAACTATCTGCAAAGATATGTGGATAAACATACCTTCCCCCGATCTCAGTCAGTCCCGGTGTGAGCTGGCTTGCAAATTGCTGCCAATACCTTGGATCTGAGGTTCGTATTTCGGAAAAGGCGGCGGATTAGCCCTGTTGATGAGCTTTATTCAGAGTAAAATTCGAGTCTAGTGTTTCCCAAGTGTACTATTGACTTAACGATTTAAAATTTGTGTGAAAAGGGAATACAAACGATAGTCAATCGCGATGAAAAACACTTATCGCACAACATCACTCACAAGCACTTGTGAGTTGAAAGTCCTATTCCTTTATCTCTGAAGGAGCATTGAATGGTGTCGACCGCAATAAAAGGTTTCCACAAACCCATCCAATCAAGTGAACCTATCGGGAATCAGAAGCTGCTTTTATATAAATTAGGAGGTTCGAAGTAGTCCTGACCTTCAGTAATGTATCATATCGGTTGAATATAACCAAACCTTTGTTGATTCGACCTCGTTCTGCGACTCTTCCGCTTACAGTACACACAGGTGCACAATCAACCAGCTTATTCTCGAATACCTCCATGACTTTCTGATGCAGACCAGAGAGAGGCCGACATAAGTTGCTTAAATAAGGTTAGATTGATTTAAAATCTGTTCGATTTTTTGAAGCACACACTCATCATTTCAACCGGATGTGTGAAAAGAGCAAATTTCACCAAATACTTTCTGACAACGATAAATTTTTAGCATTATTCATTGACCATAAAACATCCAGCAGAACAAAATAAGGAAAATATTCCTTGACTTGACTTCTACATCGACAGTATCTAAACTGTTACCACACCAATACTCAAGGACTCCTCAGTAAATTTCCAGAGCTGAATTTGCGTTTTATATCAGGTCAATGAGGTATTATTGCTGTTACAGAAACTTGGCTCGCAGCTGATAATTTGGACTTCGAACTGTTCTTATCAGTGATATATCTGCTCAGATGCGATCGTTCTACCCGTAGCGGTGGTGTTCTACTCTACTATCGAAACAATCTTCATTACGAGAAAATCCACTCCCCCCTGCTTCAACACCTCACTCTGTGGTGTTGTTTGAGATTGTCCAACCACAATGATTGTTTGATTGGCGGAGTCTATCGACTCCTATCATCCCTGGAGATGGCAATAAAAACGCTTTTGCAAACAATGCCTCAAATTCTTTCACAAAATTTGCCCATGTTCTCGTTAGGAGTGATTTCAAGTGCTCCAATCTCAGTAAATCAGTAACCGTCCGTCCATTATTCGATTATCAATTCAAACGGCTGATTGACTTGCATCCACTGTAAAACCATGTGAAGGAGGCCACCAGGTTTGGAAACCTACAGTCACTATTTATACTGGATTAAGTGTTGACGAACGAGGAGCTGGTGATAGAATCAGTTAATGTGACTTCCCTCCCCCTAAAATGTAGCGATTACGCAGTAACAACATTCAAATATGTTTGTCACGCTTATATTCAAGGAAGTTCCCCAGATAGCACCCGCAGATCCACTGACTATACACTATTGGAATAATTGGCGCTCTCAACTCAGTGGGTGCCCCATCACGATGAATCCAATCCGTTGGTGGCCTGGTAGACATTTATCCACAGTCTTGCAAACCTAATGACATCAGTGACTAAGACTAGAGTAATAACTAAATCCCATAAGAGAAATTCACCAATTCAAAGCAGCAAGAGGAAATGGCTATCGCTGGGGGATCTATCTTGGCGAGATTATGAACGTCTTCCGACTGTAGTCACGTGGAATAGTTATCGTATGCGGAGGAACCACTGCACCAGGAAGATTCGTGAGGATAAACTGAAACACCAATAGGCGCTAGCACAGAGATTCATCTCTAACCCTAAGCTGTTGACTATGCACATTAACTCCATTCAGAAAGTGAAGTTCGGTATACCGGCGCTAAGCTGCGCTGGAACAGTTGCAGCCACTCCAACGGAAAACTCAGTATTCCAAAGTTTTCGCAGCACCGCAGGTTGAAGGTCCGCAGCTACCTCTCATCATCATCTGCATCATCTTCCATATCCAACGTATCATTCACTGTTGAAAACGTCAAAGCAAAACTAAAGGCTTTGCGAAAAATGCAACACCAGGTGCGGACAATATACCCCCGAAATCCTTGATCTTTTTAGCAAATCACATATCCGAGCCGCTAGCCATTCTGTTCCAACAAATGGTCGACCAAGAAACAATCCCACAATCATGGAACACAGGCCGTATTTCGCCCATATACAAAGGTGGTTGTCGTAGTGTCCCCGCAAACTATCGAACTCTAACCCTGCTTTCGGCGTTATCGAAAGTCATGGAGTCAATTATGGCAGATTCTCTGATGGAGCACCTCGAAAGGCACAACATTCTTTCGACAGCTCAACATGAGTTGAGGCAAAAGCGATCCTGCGCCACCAACCTGCGTCTTGTTCGAGATGAATGGACTGGTACAGTCGACGAAGGGGATGCGGTGGATGTGCTTTATCTCGACTTTTCGAAAGCATTTAATTGGGTGAATCACCTAATTTCGTTACAGAGGCTCTACAATCACGGTATTCGAGATTTCGTGTTTGACTGGATTAGAGCATTCCTTTATGAATCGACCATTTCAGTTCGTGTTTCTGATTCCCTATCCGGATTTATCAACGTCACCCGCGGTGTTCCACAAGGGTCTGTCCTTGTCTTTTCCTCACATTCGTAAATGATCAAGCGAACGTGTTAGATCCAAAAATAATACTGTTTGCAGACGACACCAAAATCTGTAATACAGTAACAGAACCTGATGGCTTTCTAGCACTTCAGGAAACACTTAAAGCAGCTTATCAATGGTCTAGGGATAATTACATTGAAATGCACAATCTTATCCCTAAGCCACAAGAGAAGATTTTTATATTTCCTCGAAAATCGGCAGGTACCGCATACTTCATGTGAAAAGGAATTAGCTATGGCTGCTCAAGAGGACTTAACCTGTTCAATCAATTACAATAAGGCCTCGTTCACTGTTGTCGAGGATGTCGGCTTGCGTAGGTGAGTCTTTGACCGTTTTGAATCAGCACTGTTCGCACGTTTGCCATCAGTGTACATTCGACCGTACACAGAATACGTCATCCAAGCTTTGAGTCCATGGTTGCGACGTGATTGCACGATGCTTGAGCGTTCACAAATGATGACCACCAAGATGATAAAGGGATTGCACTACCTCACCCAAGTAGAGAGACTACGATCGTTGGGACTATATTCTACTCATTAAGGCCGAATTCGGAGAAACTTGATTTTGACGTATCGAATACTGCAGAACCTGAACCATCCATGTCGGCCGCTACTAATTTTATCGAACAATGTAAACCTTAGGTGACGCCGTTTCAAGTTAATGCTTCCAAAGTGTTGACTGGAATGCCGGCGCCAATCTTTTGCAGTCGGAGTATGCAGTAATTGAAACACCCTTACATCTCACGCCGTTTGTGCAGCAACTTTTGAATCTTTCAAGCGCAGACTCGATGAAATCCTGGTACACCTCACATTCCTACACAACTAAAAACCAGACGCAAATTCGTTGAAGACCACATTATCTGTTATCTCCTACCTGGAACTCTATGTAATTTTTTCGCCGAGAAACGATTCAAATGTGTAAATATCCTATGAGGACAAGAGAAGCATGCGCTTGTAAGTAATTCCCATAATAAAACTTTGACTTGACCATACAGAAGTCGGGTAGTAGGATCAGCAGTGATGGGTNCCCCCCCCCCCCACCTCATAACACACATACCAATAGGGGGAACTAAGTTCATTCTACACAAATTCGCGGACAGAGCAGATGAAGCAGTGGCCAAGGGCCTCGGTATCAGCTTGTAGGATTTTCGTGTGAAATTTGTCGTGAAATAGACAACAGTCACGTGGTCAACCGAGCAAAAGGATTGAAACATTTGGAAAACGACTGGGTTCAAATGAGAGCACTGGCATGGTGCGTGAATTCCAACTCTCTGTTGAGCACAATGAGCTTGTATCGTTTTAGATCTNATAGGTAATGCAAGCAACTTTGACATTCATTAGAGCGGAAGGTCAATTTCTCTAGGTCTGTACGGATAAACTGGAGAATTCGGAATCTTTTTGAGGGTACTATGAGGATGAGAGCACCAAATCCTATGATGAAACTTATGCAAGAAGGTTCAGCGAGCGAAAATCCGACAAAAAGCTCACCGGTGTACTAAAAACCAATACTTTAGGGATAAAATATATTTCTATGCACAAAGAGAAAAAAAGCAAAGAGTGTGTTTCGGTTCCACTTTTGGTTTATCATGGTACATAGTGCACTGGTTTACTAAAACGCAGCAGGAGGATTGATCTATTCTGTATCATAATTCAACGCTCGGATGTAATAGATCTATTTGTAACTCTGATGAGCTCTAATGAGAGCAAAACTTGAGTCTACAAATGCCTGGACGAGCTGAGAATTGTGTGTGAGAGTGAAGTCCATCCGATGGTCAGTCAGACTCCATATTTTCAATAGATTAAAAGGGAAAGAAACTTTTGACACTCGACTCATTACATCATTTTATTCCCTCCGTTAAATAATCCCGAGACTGTTTCTGTGATTTCATATTCTCAACTTTGTCAAAGATTGGACCACAGAGTTCCTGCAGGCGCAACTTGTTCACAACTATCTATTCTCAATGGATAGAACGGGGTGGGAGGTGGGATAAATAGAAAATGGTCTGTTCGCTTTGTTTCTTCACTTTCGACAGAACAATCTGTACACGGTCATCAGCATGGTAAGTCCCATCTATGCTGGTGGGTATCGTGAGCGGAGACAAATTACAAGTCAAATGCATCACACGTGGATGGGGTTGGGACCAGCAAGCAAAAGAAACGAGCTGTCGAAAATTCTGCTGTCGAACTTGTCCTCCGTCACACATCACACGTCTATCCTGTTTTCGCCCATTCATCAGTAACTGAGGCGGAAATATGTGAAATACAGACCGCGGGAGAGTTGAAACAAACAGTGAACCGGCAAATGGTTCACGCTTGACTCATTACATCAAGGTACTGACTATTTTGAGATGTGTGAAAGGTAAGCAACATATAAAGTGCCCGGGTGGAATAAGTCTCATTCGCCTGAACAATCAAGTTTTTCGCCCAATCACCCACCCACCCGCTCGAAAGACCGACTGCCTGTACTCTCTCTCTCTCTCTCACACACACACCAGCTGCTTCGTTCTCTGCATTTATTCGTGTGCATCCTTGTACATGGGTGTATATCAGACTGTTTGTGTGTTAGTTAGGTGACAGACAGCTGGTCATCCAACCTGGCTTTTCGAGCCGCAATGATCGGATAAAGAGCAATCGCTATGACGGGGAATAAACTGGCACTGGCTTTGAGTTAGTTATTACGTTCTGCCAACACGCATACACTCAAACAAAACGAAATGGGAGGAAAATGTTGCAATCGAACCATTCCTTGGTGCGTCCGAGCCTTATATGGCAGGATACACTTGTCGTCACACAGTCCTGATAGTGAGTATTAGTGTGGTAACTTGCACATTGCCGCCGATACCAGCCCGCCCTCCCCCGCTCACCCACCTCGCACCCACCGGGACCTCACACAGTCGGGAATAGCAAGGATGTTTTGTTTGCGGTTCGCTTGATTCAGACAAAATGTCTAACAAGGAAGAGAAGCGTGCTGATAGGTACGGCTACGTACAAACGGAAATGAATATGCTTCAGGCTGATTTGGAGGGATTTTTTGCTTTTGCATACGTGAGAGGAGAGAGCTGTTAGTCATAAAAATTCACTAAATTTACCACAGAAGCGAAGTTTCTCAATTGTATAAGCAATTATATTTCGAGAATACCGCTCCAATAAGCTCAATACTTGAATGCTGCTATAAAACCTCAAACAGCTAATCTCCAGGACCGATGTTACCCACACACGGAGTGAATCGTCTAGCTACCTTTCGAATTGATCTGTTTGTAAAAACACAACCATACTATTGCTGTATACTCTAAATAAATAACTTATGTCGAAGGGGGTGATGAGGAGGAACAAACTGAAGATTACTCACTTCCTGTCAAGATTCATCTGAGTCTTGAAACATGATGTGTGAATGCACATGGGGTTTGCTGGAACTGATCCAAAGAGACCAAGTTTAATATGGTCAATACATATACGACAAACTGTGGAAAGTGATGCAGTAGGTTTCAGTAAGTGTTTAACATACTCGTAAAGATTATATAGATGACAAAACAGGAGGGTTAAACGTTTATCCAAACTTGTTAATGAGCATCATCCGAAATAGATCGCTCTTTGAAAAACCGGGCGCCTCATATCCAGTTTCACCTTCTTTCAACTGTTAGATAATAATTACAGGACAGACAGGGAAGACAAATTCCATGTTTTAACTCAGGTCCCCCTCCATCCAAGGGAGTCAGAATGTACAACGTAGTAACGGTAAACAACATCACTTTCGAATTCAAATTCAAAATCAAATTTTTATTATGGGAAAAAACTTACAAAGACTTTGCTTATCAAATCACATAGGGTGTTTACACTTTGGTTCGGAACACGATTCACAAGATCACAGTTAGTCCATGAAAGTACAATATTAATGTAATGTTATTGATGAGCACGGGAGGTTGGTTGTTGAAACATAACGTTTGTCAGAGCATCATCAAGCTGACACTTAAAATATACTAATATTGGCGCACAGACCACGTGAGATGGTAGAGAGTTCCATTTGCTGCACACTCTGACTGCAAGCGAATGACGCCTGCAGTCGAGGCAGCTCTTTTGGAGTGCCAACTTCAGTGGATGCCCTCTGAGATGAACATTGGTTGATAGAACCAAAAGAGATATACATGGATGGTTGGGTTGTTGGAAAATACGATACAGTAAGATCATATCGCTTCTGATTTGACGATATTGAGACGAGTATAGACCCAAGAGCTGTAATCTTTCGCCATAGGTTTTGGAATGTAGACCATTGACCATCTTGGTAGCCATTCTCTGCGGATGTTTGAGTGCCTTCCGATCTCGCTGCAGCCATGGGTTCCAGGTCTGAATTGAGTACTCGGTGTGTGGACAGATATATGTGGCTAACAGACGTGGAGACAAAGCCGGCTCAGACGGTCCAAAAACACGTTTGAGCAGTCCAACCTGTTTTACCGCCATGGATGATGCCGTGGAACAGTTTGTGGAGCAACTCAAGTCTGCTCAAGTGTGAATTAATAGCCTCTATTCGATAAATAGAAATACTGTCGGTTGAAGCATTTCAGTTGCATTCTCACGCAACGCGAGTACCGTCTTTGCTCACAACTTCCATCAATATTATATATATATATATAATATTATCAAATCAGTCCCAAAAACAAAAAACCTAAAAATTGACCAAAACCAAC
>UZAN01045065.1:19808-33913 GCA_900618425.1 Echinostoma caproni
TATAATCAGTCCATCTATCTACCGTTATTTCACTTGACATTTTCCCCCACAACAACTCTAGCATTGACTATCGTTAGTCTTGTCACTTGCATCTGCTCTGCTTGCTCACCTCTGTCATGGTTATAAACTGTGTTGTTATCGGCTAATCCAATATCTGCACTATGATCACCACCCTGGTGTGTTATATCGAAAAGAAATTTCGTCGCGCACACCTTCTAGATGTTATTGCATCAAGGTATTCACAGTGCGATGTCAGTTACTCACATGATTAATGTACGTGTTAATTAAACAAACGTCAGTCCTCATAAAGACTGAGATCCAAAATCTTGACACACTCTACACTGAAACCCTACTTGTTGATTGAAATTGCAAACAAATCTGGAGTGCTATGAGAAAACTCTGTGGAACAAAAGTTGGACTACGCGGGCCTCAATCCATAGCAGCTGAACCCAACTGCATGTTTTCCGCGTCAAATCCAACTGAAATATCGGAATCATATTTCCAATCATTTGCCCACCATGAAGGTTTGCATGTCAATTCGAATCAGGTGCGGGCACAGCTGATGTGCCTCAAAACATCAAAAGCTTCCGGTCCCGACGGGCTATGTCCAGTGGTCCTCAGGGAGTGTGCAAATAATCTGGCGGAGCCACTTGGCGGTACTTTCAACCGCTGCTTCGAGGAACAAAAAATTGTCCACGGTTGGAGACCTGTGCGCATCACACCAGTCCCAAAAACGGAAGCCGGGAAATTTCGACCAATCGCTTGCACTTTTGTTTTGATAAAAATTTTGAAAATTAAAGTTTGGTAACGTTATCCCTAACGCTGGGCGTTTAGATAACAGTCACTTCGCTTATCGCAAACAACGTTCTATCCTAAACGCCCTTGTGCATTTGGTAAATTCACTTTTGCAATCCGTAACATGCACAGTAAAGCATTTCGTGCGTGTTTGCTCAACACTACTACATTTACTTGTGTCTATAGGAACAGGCTCTAATCTAGGGTGCTGGATTGTCCAATACTACGCTGTCTCTAATCCAAGATTACTTTATTGGTAGAACACACCACAAAGTTTCTTGGAAAAATTTCTGACTCGCTAACAGTCAGTTCAGGGGTGCTCCAGGGAACAATTCTGTGCCCTTTTCTCTGTCTATATTCGACACCTTCATACTGATCCGGCCGATCTTCTTAGCAAGAATGCTGTTGGTGCCATCATAGGTTCCAAATTCCTAGGTGATTTCCACTTCTCACGGATTCAAACCAGTATACCTGCCTTAAGCGTATGGTCTTCGTATTCCAAATTATCTGTCAGTGCCTGTAACTGTAGAGATATCACCTTCTCACTAGCCAAAGAGAACGGATGCATTCTTTTGAAAGAAATTGCTCCGTACTGTATTTTGGCAACCAGTCTGTTCCCCCATTACGTTCTCTGCAATACCTCGATGTTACTATCTGCCAAGATCTCAACTGGACTTCACATCTATACTCTACTTTTAAAAAGATTCAACGATTGTGTTTCTTTATTTACTGCTTGCTATCTGTAAAATTTATACTGTATTGAGTTACCCAATTTGTATATTCATGTGTTTTCACTCATCTTCCTTTCTGTTCCCAAGTCATAGTTCCCGGGCTTGGAGTTAAAAGCGATACAATTCTACTCCAGTCTATTCAAATTAGTTCGCGCGCAAGCTGTATTCCCCATTTACACTTGCTTAAATTTATCGCCAACAAACATTTCAACTTTTGCGAAAACTTCTGCAATAATATTCTATCAGACATCACTCACCCATCACACAGAACTCAAACAATGTGTATTCACTTCTGTAACTGGGTGTCGTAACAAATTTGTGCATACTCGTACCACTGCCTACCGTTTGTCCATTATCCCTTATCTTTTGAGATTTCTGGTACAGAGAGCATCCGATAGAGAAAACTTTTTGAAATTCTTATGTGAATTATATCCATTTTCGCATTTTTACTTCACCTTCCACTTAAATTTATGATATTGCATTTTACTTTTCCCCTTAGTTTGTATACGATGGCTAATGATCCGGATGTGCAGGGAGCCAAAAATCCACCCAATCGGATGAATAAAGCGATTTGTGACTTGACCTGATTCGTCCTCATCTGCGTCATTTGTGCGGGGGAAATAACTAGACTCAAAATGTGAAACCCACAACAGAGAACACTGTTAGGCAAACCCTGACATTAATGAACTCGCATATACTATACAAGGCAACGTCTGATTTCAAGATGTCTCTGGTTTATGTAATACAGGCGTTCATTTGCCACATTAATACAGATTCAACATTTCTGTGTACAGATAGATGAGACAGATTTGTGATATGGTTATACTCGCCGAGTAACGAGTGAATACAGCTAAAAAGCACAGATAGAATGCACGTTTTAAATTGGAAATCTAAGAGATACTTGCCAGCCTGTTTAATGCCGGACTGTCGACCTTGGGCTTTCCCTATCTGTCTGTCCAATCAACTGCGAATGACGCGAGTGAAAACAGAAGAGTGACGGTCTCACGTCAAAGGACATAGGGGTTTCGAAGAAATGCATTTAGAGATCACATTTTGGTTTTGAGAAATTAGCCTTTCGCTCAAAAAATCGAAATTGAGCTGTAAGCATGCCGGTCGATTGTAATCCTGGGTAGAAAAAGCAAGACTAGATTCTAAGGCCTCTTGTTGATATGGAGAGTTCAACCTTTTAGATAATCTTAATGTACCGAAAATCATCGAAGATTAACAAAGGCCAAAGTAAATCAGTATCTGTTTTGCGCGTTCACATGCGACAGCCAAATGGACAGTCCAATTGTTACCGGAATACCTTGAAAGAACTTGGCACAGGCGAATTAACTAATCGCATCCCTTTTAATGCACGAACATTTGGATTAAAAATAGATACTAGCTTCTATTCACCATATTTAGGTCAGGAATCTACAAGCTAATATCTACGTTTCACATTGACCTCTAAGATTCATGATAAAGGGAAGTTGGAGTCATGGATTGAGATGAACATTACCTCGGTTCACGCGGTGTCCGGGCGAAACCGTCTCACCATATCAAGGTCGTAGAATGATTTCATCTCCATTGTAAGATGATGAAAACGAATCGGTAAGCTAACAGTTGCCTTTGGATATTCCTGGTCGCGGTCTTACGGATCATATGGTGGAAAAATGCGCATAAAGTGAAGGCCGTTGGTTCCAACCAAAGAATCAATGCCTTGCATGACTGGTTCAGTTTTCACAGGATTGGATTTACTCCGGATAAGAACACCATTGGATTGTTTGTTCTGTCCCAAACCCCAATAATGATAGCAAACTAATCACAAAATTTAAACTGAATTTCCGATTCTTATCTAAAGTAATCAGGCTGGAAACGAGACCTTTTACTTTGTCATCTATTTTAATGACAAAAGAAAAAAACAACTTGATGGTTTCTTACAGTTTTCAAATTCAAGTAGAAAGTTTCCTTTGCGAACAGTATTTATTTGTCATAACGATGATTTGTTAGTCGTGAGAGACCAGACAGAAGTCAGTTATAGCTATTTTATAATCTACCATGAGAGCTAATCTCTCCTAATATATTTTGTCATGAGGCATCTCCATAAAGTGATGAGTAACTATATGGTATTTCAATGAAAAATATGCTCAGGCTTATGTCGGGACCTAATGTAATGCACTATGGCCAAAGCATCCAACGCTGCAACGCTAATGAAGAATTGCACTCATTCTAATAATCAGTCCTTTATGGCTCACTGCAGCACTGAATCACAAAGCTCTGAATCCCACCTTACCACATCATGAGGACATCCGGATGGATAGCAGTGAAATCACCTGCGTGAGTATGACGACAAGAAATTTGTGAACAAAGTTTCATAGATACTGAACAAGGGGACAGCATGAGCAAGATTTATGGTGTGGAACCTGTATCCCAGACACATAAATAATGCATAAGCGAATGAAAGAGATGGATCACGACGCGAGTGGTGCACTCTATGAATGAGTTTTCAACCCCAATTCCAGTTCATCAGATTATATTAACCTTCGGGTGGATTCAGCAAATTCGGACGAAAATATTTTGTAACAATTACAATTGGAAATATGTCAGGTTTTGTCGGGCTGTTCTTTATCACATATTAGTAATCCACTTCAAATACTTTGTTGATGAGAAATCAATAGGACCTCAATTGTGAAAATACTCCACGGCAATATTAATTGAATTCTGGCCTCAGCACAGTCACTGATTATTCATTAAAGATGAAATGTCTGCTTATCTTCCTAATCTCATTATCTAAAATTGCCTTGAAACAGATTTTCAAAACAAACTCTGGATTCCATTTTATCTCAGTCATGATCACAACTTTCACCGTTGTTTCAAGTGCTTCATTTTTGTAACAGACCTGGTCTTTGGAAGGCATGCGTTATACAACAATCCAGGATATTGTCATTTCAGCATTATTAAAAATACTTGACACTTTATTTACACTGAATTCTTTAGTTTTCGGAAATCATTAGCATATTTAATTGGGTTGTGCAAGGCCATCTGTATTCAATCGAATTTCTTGTATAGGGTTTCTAGTCAAGATATGTGTGTGTTTCAATCGGGAAATGCTTTGTGTAACTGCGGTTATGTACCTTCGTGTATTAGTGGACCGGTCTCTTCACTGATCATACTGTATGTGCTGGTGCGTGTGTGCTTGGTGTAACATGCAGCACTCGACGCATTTGAACGAGGGGTCACTTTCGTTTTGTATGATATGTAAACGATGCATTCAATGAAACAAATCAAGAAATCAAACCAACACCAACACCTCGTCAGAATAACTTCTTTTATTTGACTTATTGGTCAATTCGAGTTCCCAATCCCCCAAAACACCTGTTTTGTGAGACTAAACTTGCCGACAGCTTTCATTCTCTACAGTCAAATTTGATCATGTCTGATTACACTTGCAACCAATATGACGGTCTTGTAATAGTTTTACCGGAACAAAGAGAATTGTGTTACGTACTGTATCCGGAGTAACATTGAACAGACAGAACAGACCGAGGTTACTACGGGAGAGCTACCCAGACAGAAGAGTTTCGCCCACATTTCTTTATAGCATCGTTTTCTCCAGGTCAACAATATCTATCCTTAACGCATTTCACTACGGTCTGAAGCCTGCTCGATATATGTTTGATCCAATTTGATTCCTTGCTACGCGTTAAATTGAATAATTTATGTGGAACAGTTCTGTTTGAAAATAATGCAATCACACAAATGAGAATATCTTATTGGCCTCCTTTATTTCTTTTGTCGACCATTTGGTGTTTACTGGTATGCCCCTCTAGATTGTTGCATTTTATCAAAAGTTAGCGTGTTTCTCCCCTTGCATTTGATTGCTCAATTTTATGACATATTGAATCTGGCACAAAACAACTATCTGTTAGTGCTGAATTCAAACAAATGCAAGGAAATAAAACATTATATATTCAAGTAAATTATCTTATTAGTTTATCAGATGGCATTGTATTGGAAAGAACGGTATGGAGAGCGGTGACGACAATAAGTGGTCTTCGTGTGTTTTGGTTGTTTTGCGACTTATTTCCCCGTGGTTCTGACTAGAAGAGATTTCGATTTTTATCGATTGCAACAACACCTGTTGCTATCACAAATTGCATTCCATTCAGTAATGCTGCCTTGTTGTGTCTGGATTAGAGAGTGGCTGTGTCAAACCAGCAGTTCGTGGACCTGACTCAGGGTAGTGCTTGAAGTCTGATTGTTCGCTATCCCGTTTTTCATGAAGCACATAATCCGACCGTGAGTAGTGCGAAGCTTTGGGTTGTGGGGATGAAAACAGCGCACTTGACTCACGTTCGATCCAGTCCGCGGGTACCGTGGCACGACAAACGGATCTATTCGAAATCTCCTGTCCCCTTTCGCAGTTGTATAGATGTGGAGCAACATATGAGTCATCTCGACGAGGAGATAAGCCCTCGGTTTTGGTTAGATAAGACATGTATGCCTTATTGTTCTGGTAGCCTTCCACAGAACAAGAGATATTGCCAGCTTTATCACCATCCATGACAGTTGACAATTCGGTTTGTTCCGTTTTCTGTCTCCTCACTCGTCTTTTCCTATCCATCGGCCAACCAGCAGGACGGAAAATATCATCCGCAGTTTCCCTATTGACAAATCTAGCTGACGTATGACTGGATTCTGTATCGCGAACAACGTCCAATCCGGGTAGTTCCGTTTCGAACCCATCCACGGAAGATCCAGTTCCATTCCGTTGTACATGGTTCTGCGTCGATTTAGATGATTGCGCATAATTCAAGCGGTTCACCGACTTGAATGGTGTGGGCATAACTGATGCTGGTGTGGATGAATTCCACCCGAATTGGTTGGAACCGGGTAAATTGATATCGACTGGTAAAAGTTTGGATTGAACAAGGCCAAATGGATTTAACTGTATCGGATCTGGCCGTGACCAAAACTTCGATCGGTTTAAAAGTGTGTTTGCCATCACCGAATTGTATTTGGGCAAATCTTTTTTCAGCACACGTGTCCATAATTTGGTCAAATTATTTTTGCCCGGTTTGCGTGTCAACGAAAAGTATTTAGCATTGTCCTCGTGACGGGAACGAATGTGAAGTTTCAGTGAAGAGCCTTGCGTGAATGAGACACCGCATGCAGAACACGAGTACGGTTTATCGCCTAGAACAAACAAAAAGCATCAATTAAAGCATGAGAAAACAGAATTCCTTCAGTCTGACGTCGTTTTGGATGGTAAAACTGCTAACTGAACAGGTTCAAACAGCCGATTCGATAATACTGAAATAGTTAAAGGCTAATGTTACTAGAATTTCGCTCATCTTCTCTATGTATATTCCTGGTGTAAGCACAGTACAAGTGTTAAACGCCAGAACACAAAGGAAAGAGAGGTGAGAGCACTCATTGGACAGACGTTTCGGATCTGTTGTTTATCATCGATCAGGGAGCAGATTCAATCACAAGACCAGTGGTGAACAATCTAAACAGTGGACTAAAAATAAACCTCGAATCTATTTTGAGGGAGATTCTGGGAAAAAGGGTGTTTGTGGGCTCGCCCAAGAGTAACCGATCACCTATTGTATAAAGAAACTTTCAGAAAATCGGCATGATTATTAAAAACTAAAATTAAACTGTTAAGCAAAAAACGACGAACACAACACAATTCAAAGGCGTTTGGATTGTGAAACAACAAAATCCTATCTGAAAGTTGTTGCAATGCATTTCAGCTCCGTTTCTGCAGAACCAATAGCCTTACGCTGGTTTGGTCTGCTTTCTTTTAGTTCAGGGTCCACTTGGTTGAATGAAATACAGGTAAGTAAAACTAACTGAATGACTGAGGGCAATAACAAAATTATCATGCAGAATAAGGGTTAAAAATGTGTGCAGAAAATAGGTAAACCGACTAACACTACTGCTTGTGATATAATCAGTGTCTGTAACCGTTCCCTATAGACTAGCTTCGAATCCCCAACTGGATAGCCTGGCACGGCTTACATGACATTGGCCACGATTATCGTACCTTTTCGCCAGGTCATTGTCCACGGCTGGCCTTGTTCCAACCACTTCATGACTTAACATGACTTAACAATGCACACCGAGGAAGCCTATCCATGGACATGCATAATGCATATCAGCGAGCTCAGAGTTTGGTCATGGAGCACATGCAACTGATACTCTCATCCTGCTCTCGGCATTACTTCTCCGACTGTCTCACCTGTGTTATGTATTGCAGCAAGGACAACGATGCTCAACCAGTCGCCGTATGCAGGGATCTGCTAACTACTATAGGCATATCCTTGAATCGTTAAACAGTACCGATCGCGTGCTGCAAGAAGTGGAAAAACTTAAAAAGAACAGCAAAATAAATAAGCTCCTTGAAAAATAGTGAATGTTTGTGAGCGAGCTGACAGAATCTAACTGTTATCTTACTAAAACCACTGACGATACGAACCAGGCCGTTGAGAAAACATTCATAACTAAGCTGGCCAACTGGAGGAACTGTGGAAACCGAAACACCTTGTCTCATTTTCATTTCGTCATCCTGTAATGACATGATGTATGTTTTTTATCACTAAATTTAAATTGATAGAGTTATAATTTTACGTCATAGAAAATACCGCATGAGGTGAACTGACTTTGCGACTAATCACATTCACATTTATACTGATAAAAATTAAACACAACAGCAGATAGGAAGCAGTGATATTTCAGCTAGAAATACGTGTCTTTATGGGGAATGCCAGAAATCCTGATCCCCTAGACGCCGGGCAATGGAACGTGAAGATTTATGGATAGAGTGACTGACTGTGATTTGTCAATAAAACATGGAGGATTTATTAAAAAGCATTTATCTAAAGGCATGGTGGTAGAACTTACGAAATACGCATAAAACATTCCAGTCTAACAAGCAAACTTTCGGAATCAGATGTTCTGTCTCACTGTTTTACCCCTAAGACTAATATTTCACACACAGGCGAAATATGCAATCAATTGAAGGAACAAAGCCCACTAACAAGTAATTATGAGCTACCAATAGAGGGATTTGGTTGCGGCATTCGTATGAGTCAACTGCTCACGTCAAATGTTTCAGTGATATCGACCTGCTCCAAAATTCAAAAAAGGGTTTCAATTCAAAATAAGATCTACCCGTGCATGTCATCAAAATATTCTTGAAATTATCGTAATGATGATCATTTTGCTGTCCTCGCCCCACCTTCGCCCTTTTATTTTGTAACCCTACAACTGGTTAATCAGATTTCAGGATTGTTCGTGCAGTAAATCAAAGTTGCCTAGGATCATTCAGATCACGGCTGTTGCTGTTGTTGGTGATGATGTGCATGAGAGGTTTCAGACACAACGTCCATGGACCGCTATGATGACGATCTTGAACACCTGATCACTACCGATGAATGTGATGTGAATTACGTTCACTCGTTATGCATCTGTCTGACAGTTGTTAGGTAGACAAGCATCCAGTGGTATTCTTCCCTCCGTGAATGGCAAAAGTTCATTATCTCCGTGGGCACAGTTGGCAGATCGTTCACTACCCAAACTGACGAATGAAACAGTAGGAGAATTGTGTGATATCTACTCTCCCAACTTTCGTAAACGTTCAGATATGATTAGTTTGTTGCAATGCCAATCATCTTCCCAAAGTGACCATCGGATTAGTCTGTTCCGATGCAATTCCAGAACAATGTTCTTCACCAGCATTCTCTTAAAAGTCATCAACGGAGGCTTGCTAACGGTCACTTGCAACCGCGAGGTTTTATGTAGCAAACCAATGAAAATTACAGGTATGGTTGGCACGGATAGTGCTTGAAATCGGCGGTTACACTGTTCAAACAACGTTCACCACACAT
This sequence comes from Echinostoma caproni, assembly GCA_900618425.1. Taxonomy (NCBI): domain Eukaryota; kingdom Metazoa; phylum Platyhelminthes; class Trematoda; order Plagiorchiida; family Echinostomatidae; genus Echinostoma; species Echinostoma caproni. The sequence goes on from UZAN01045065.1 coordinate 29,212, forward strand.
TGAAAAATATTTCCAGCTTGGCTCACTACTTGCACTAATGAAAAAGAATTTCTCCACGCATAGTGTCGTGTTGGCATGATTGTCAAGAGGTAATTTTAATTCGCTTCCTCTCTCGTCACAAAATAGTTGACTGGTTCATAAACTCACTACGAATCACACGAATCTGATTGGTAAAGAACGTCAATAAATCATTGAACTAACAAACGAAAGAGTAGAACGTAACCTTTCTCGGTCATTCTTTTCCTATCCTAGTCTCGGGTAAATAAAGCACAGTTTGCAAATGGTTTACGTTTGTCAAATCCAATCACAATTCCTTGGTGGAGTAAATGATGAGTGGTGGACGAGTCGAGTGGATTACAGATTTGTTCTTACCGATACGTAAAACGCGCAGAAACCATATTGTAATCTAAATGCAAAGTAACCGTGGTAGACAACAAAGTGTAAAGCTCTTAGGTCCTTCCCATGCTTGTAAGGGAACATATGTATGCGTGCTTGTATGTTTGTGTATCTATTCATTCCTGCATATATATATGTGTGTGTGTGTGTGTTCGCGTGCAGGGTGATGGAGAAGGGGCATAATTGACCGTGCGGAACATACATATGTCCACACATGTGTCCAGATGTTCGTGTGTACACAATTATGGCACCCCGGAGAAGAGTGGAAGAAGAATTTCGTGCGAACGAGAGAGAACATGAGAAACCTGCAAACCATGGTATGAAATTTCACCCTGACCCGCGTCGCTTCTGCCAGTTGAAGATGGACGAATAGGATTAACCGGCTCTCAGAGGCAAATGTACACCCATCGAAAATCGGAATGATTGTATATCCCTCTGTACCCATTCGGCCATGCTGAACTGATTAGCTGTACAGAGAGGCTACGAGTGATGCGGGTACGGGATGGCAAAACGGAGTGTGAGAGTCGTGTATGTCTTATGAACAAGCTCACAACAAGACGAATTGAGAGAAAATCGCATAAATTGCGTAGGTGGTTGGGACTGGTGGTTAGTGGGTTGCACCTGAAGGAGGGGCAAAGTGTGTTCGGCCATTTAGACTTTACTTTACCCCAAAATCCAGTCCCGCATGTGAATGGATTGGCGAAGTGGGTATTGCTAAAAGTCAGTAGAAAATCACCTGTTCTGTCCTTTTATTGCTGTTGTTGTTGTTGTTGTTGTTGTTGTTACCGTCGTCGTCTTTGTTGCTGTTGTTATTGTCGTTGTTCTAAAATCCCAAAACTGCTTACAAATCACCACGGTGATTAGAGTTGCTTTGATAATCCCAGAAAAAAGAGTAATGAAAATTTGATCCTTTCATCGGTATAAACTTGGCGGAAAATATGGGAACAAATTTTCTCTATTCCGTCAACACAACTGCCTTTTGTTGTTGTTTGTTGAACATGTGGTTTTGTGAAGTATTCAAGTAAAAGAAAACCTTTCTTGAAAATGTACTCAGGACAGTTCAACTATCTTACTTTCGCCACATAAACTGGTTAAATATTTGCATGGCGTGAACGGTTCCACCTATCGTAAAGCGCTAAGGTGGATTGATTTCAGTCTACAAGCTTTCCGTCTGATCAATAGAAAAATGCTATCTAACATTTGCCTTACACTTATTTGTAAGTAGTGGTGTGAAATAAGTGACACTGATTTGGCTTGCGCGTATGGTTGTCTGGATGATGGAAAGTCGTGCGTGAAAGTTAAATCTGAACTTTGATCTCTCCAAATCAAAATACTATCCACGTTGATAGCTCCCTGTTGGGTTGATCTACGTAGGCAACCCGCCGGTTTCGTTCATGAAAACAAGGACCAATCTTCACATGACCAAAATTTATGACAACCACATCAAAAACAAAGCGTAAATCAGTTTGAACAAATAGGACACTGATGAGTCCGTTGTTGTTTAAAAAAGAGAATCGAATTATTGAAGCGGACCAAATAGAAGCTTCTAAAAGTACAAGTTGTATTATTTCTGATCAATAGTCAGAGCATTGAAGATGTCTAAACAATGAAAGAAACGGGATGGAGAGGTGTAGGACGACGTATAGCTTTACATGGCAGCGTTATCAGTGTAATTAACGATTCACAGTGTCTGTACGATCTCATTCATTCTGTTATTATGGAGTTACTTCAAGTCGTGCAGTCTCAGAAGTGCACATCCGATGAGCATGCGTTTGCTGTCAACCGTCATACAATATAGTTTTGTTCACTTCTTGCGTGCAAAATCACATACGTGTATTGCTAGGTTTTAAGTGTCGCACGCGCTTGCACCGTTGGTCGGGGTTTTTCCAGTCCACCGATTTTATCTCTTTGTAATCGACTCGAATACCGTCGAATTGGACGCAATGACTCATTCGAAAATCCTCCGGAAAACTGTTGTTCAACACTAACAAGAACTTAAGGTCATTTCTATTGTTGTCAATTCTTTTTTTAAATGAACTACGAAATTGGTTTATTCAAATTCATCAACGAGGAATAAGTTTATTATTGAAGGTGTCCATTGTTGAATAATTCTAACAAGAGTAACAGTCAGCTCCATCTCCACACTCCCGGTAGCAGTTATTTTGTGCAATAGAACCGGTTATACTGATGTATACTTTCGTTGTATTTATCAGATCACAAGTACGATTTGTAAGCGCCAAGAGCAATATTAAGCAAAGCACACTCATTTCCCCATGCATCCACAAACATATACGCGAGCGAGCGCACTCATAAACGCTCGATAAAGTTATTCCACTTCCTCACAATAATCGTAGCAAAAACCATAAAAGTGAACCATGTTCAAGTGCTAGAGGCATAATATCCTCGTTAGTTCGACTCAAACAAGATTGCACGTACAGTTCACGCTTGGGCGCAAATGAACAAGTCGACCGTCAACGGTCTATGAACAGCTCCAAAAAGACGCATGCTGTTTATTAGCAGTGAAAAAACCCTGGCAGCCCCCCCCCCCCAAGACCNCTATGTGTGCTTCACACACTTCTAGCATTTCATTTTCCTCTGAGGGTTTCTAAACCAGTGAGCTGAAATGGGACCGGAGTCCCGACGATCCACATGGCACGTAGTCGTGCTTAGTTCGTTCTCGCGCTCGTTACGGTTCAGACACACGATATGGTGGCGTTTTCTATTCTGTTCCATTTCTATTCTCATCAAGTCATTACATGTTTTTGTGTTATTCGAAACGATGATCAAAATGCAGGGAAAAAATGGAATTCCTTTCAAAGGAAGTAGATTCAGTGTACCGAAAACTTTAAATTATATTTATTACTGGTTATTTTATACTGAACTTCACTGGTGAAACCCGCACTTCCGGTTACTGGGACCATGGTCATCTAAAGACAGTTTGGAAAGCTTCCAAATGGGACTGAAATCAACCAGGTGTGATACCCACAGCAAGCTCTCAAAGGTGGGTTGTGCCATAGGGAACACGAAAGCGATCTGATCAGCCTGCCTACTTGCGTTCTACCACTGAAGCCCCGGGTTTAATCCCCATTTGGGTCGACGAATTTTCACTACTAATGAGACCCAATCAGGTCGGAACAATTTTGCTATCTTCACGTCGCAATTGCTGTGTATACAACAAAATCCTCTGGGATAGAATCACATCGTGGCCTTTTCTCTGTTCATCGCTCAACAAATGTTTGTTTGTTATACTGAAGTCGTTAGTGTGATAAAAATGATTCTGATATTCTTCATTTCCGTTTTTTTATTTTTTATTTTTACTTTTGATTGAGTATACTAAAATACAATCTCCAGGAAGCGGGAAGCGGTCAATCAAAGGGATACCATACAACATATAATGGGGGACGTTACCACCAAAACAAGGAATTCAATCCGTCAAAGCTCATTTCATTCGACTGTTTACTTTAGAAAACTTCGTGTTCGAGTTCGTGTACTCCAATTCCACCACCACTACCACCACCACCACCACCAACACTAACACCAAAACACTCGATCCCACACACCGCAAAGCTTACCAACATGGAACCATAATAAATGAGGCCATCTGCATGTACAATTAGATGAATTCCCTTTTTCGGGACTTCACTCACCCGTGTGCGTTCGAATATGCACGTACATATTGCTATAGTGCCTGGTTGTATAGTTGCACAATTTGCACTTTAGTACAGACTCGCCAGTTCCCGTCGCGTGAGTCTTTTGCAGATGTCGTAACAAATTTTTCTCGAATCGAAAACATTTGCGGCAAATCGGACAGATCATGTTCTGGTCGAACGATGTGAATGCGCTAAAGTTCAATGGTGGAGAGTATCGGTTGACCGGGTTGTTCAAAGTGCCACCGAACAACGGATTAAGGATGGAATCGTTGACCGAACCCGATAGAACCAGACTGTTAGATAAAGTGGATTTTTTCGATTGGCAAGGTGAACTGGAATAGGGTGTGTCCAGATTGGTACATCGATAATTAGCTTCACTTTCAGTCAACGATTTGCCCTGTTTTGATCCGTGTAAGTGATCCCAATAGGATCGAGCAAAACGACTGAAAAGAGGATTGGAAAAATCGTGCGTCATTGCACTCTCTGACTGGGGCATGAGGGATGTTGAAATGCGCGTTGTGGATTTTTGAATAAAGATATCCATATACTCCTTGGTTGCTAATAGTAACTGATAACTGGGAAGCCAAGATAAAGCAGACTCAAAAAGTCTGATGGGATTCAAGTTGCAAGGATTTCCGAAGGAAATATTAACGGGA
>UZAN01045066.1:2674-15532 GCA_900618425.1 Echinostoma caproni
GAAACAATTAGAAAAAGCTGTCTATTGATTTCTAGATTTCCACTTTATGCTTCATTTGCTCTATACAGGACGAATTCTCGCTTTGAAATTAGTAATAGTTAGAAACGAGAACAATTGTGGGCGAACGTGCTTTCATGTATGTTAGACGGAGGGGGATGATTTGACGATAAACCACATGGGTAAACTGCGCTCTCACTCACAAATTGTTTAATAACCCGAAACCTAACTGGGAAGCGTAAAAACGTTAGAAAATCCGAGTAATCGCAAAGACAAGCCTGTTTACGCTTTCTCGGCTGAATGTAACTTTTGTTCACATCCAAATAGGATCCCATGCCTTCTTTCCATTTGTATCGTAAAGGGTTTGCCCTATAAAAGAAGCTTTTCATTTGGACGTGTATTTGAGTGCACAGTTGTGGTTCTCTCTGGCGAGTCCGTTTTTTTGACTTATCCCCCGAAGTTCTGACCGACGGTGCATACGTTTTTATTCTTATAATAATCAGCGTGAGTTAACAATTGTATTTTTTTGGTTAGCCAACAGGACAGGATCATTGCTGAAAGAGACATCATCACGAGGGGACGGAGAGAGGTCAGTAGATGAATGATCTCCTGGATTGAGTAACTGCAGTCTTCAGCGAAAGCTTTTGACTTCAGGGACAGGGGTTACTGTTCACTGATGGAGTCTACTACATGAAGAGAGAAAAAACACCGGAGTTCTGAACGATAATGCTGCTCGATACATTTCTTTTTCTGGTGAAACTGAGTGATCAATCGGATCTCAGTAAAAAGTTTCGAGCCATTGATGCTGAGAAATGTCAACAATACAATGTAAATTTTCGTCACAAAACGAAATGATTAACTGGTTAAATGTATCTTTAAATTAAATGATCTTAAATCTAGAATAAAGAACAAGTGTAACAATCAATAAATATCAGGTTTCATTAAGGACGTAAATCGCGGTCAACAGATGGCAGAATTGCAGCTTAAAATCAATAAAATAAAATAACAAAACCAGTTTCACACTTAGCTCATCAAACGCAGACTACCAGCGTTTAGCATGCAGCTTCCCTATCATCAGGGGCTCAATCTCACGTGTATCCTGCGGTGTTCTTAGGTGACTTCATGTCGCGCGGATCAGGCCGTTTTTCCAAAGGAGATCAGCAGAATCTCGTGACAACTGCAGTCCCTCACACAACAGTTCATCTTGCTCAGAGTGTGTAATAAAAGGTAACATATGCCTCTGCTATTCTCTTAGCATATTTCATTACCAAGCCTACGAGTTGAGACTTTTCTATTGAGAATATATTTACTGTTAGCATTGATCGAGTAGGAAACACCTCCTTTCATTGGAACTAGACCACACAATTCAAGTCTGCTATCTAGCGTACTGGCGTTCCTTGATTCAATTCGGTGGGAATACATACATGAGCATTGCATAAAAAATATCGCAGGCTGAATTTCAACTATATAATTGTTTCGTGATGATTCTGATAATGTAAAAATATGACATAAAATCGTTACGGAAACCTTAATTCCGGCGACCCATCTTAAGTGGGCGATTAATTCCATTAATGTCCAAGAACAAATGAACAAGCTCAGAATCGGATTAAGTTATATGAAATTCACATACTTTTTTGCTAAGTACACATCCTGTGACGAATTTCTGTTTTCTTAAATTCACATGATATTTATGATTTTTAGAAATCTGCTTTACTGGTATATGGGATACCTGCTTGAATGATTTATCGAAAACTGGATATCAACGATAATAATTGACTCTACTCATAAGTATTTTTGAGATGCCACAGTGCTCCCGGGTTAAACGAGTGCTGTGTGAAAAGCTTTTATCTACAGACATTCTGATAGCTAAGAAAAATTGCGTTGAAACGTCGAATGTGACAACTCAATCAATCTTCATACAACATCATCATCATCGTACATCAAAATACATTGAAGCGAACTTCACTGATCGTTGCCGAACTCACGATGCAGACAAAGTTAGTGGTAATATGTAAGGTGAACAGGGATTGGGACATTTTTGAAGGAGGGGAGAAAGTGAACTTATATGGTTCACATAAAGTACCCAGTCTAACTATGCATATAAACCTTTTCAAGCATTCTGGCCTGATATGAAATGAGAAAAAGAACGCCCCTGCGGTCGGTTCGCTGCCATATCCTTCAATGTTTCCAACCAACTCGGTACAGAGTCTTTCGGACCCCATTAGGAGTTTTCTGACTTTGATATATATCACCAATATCTGCATAAGTTATAATATAAATCGGAAGCCACTCGTGCCTTTTTGAATAAAATTACCCATGTGGAGTTGGTTTCTGTGATGCCTTATGATAATCAAAATTCCCGAATTTCAATTGCATAAAACGGCCTACTCGTGAGTAGTAAAACTACAAAAATGTAAACTCGGGTCGACGTTTATACTGTAGCCTATCAGTTCCGCTTAATAAGGAGCTTTACACAAAAGATTTCCATCTTAACTGTTTCAGAAATCTACCTGAGTAGTCGCATTCGATTCATTTTATCCCATTATCTAATCATCATCCGAGTGAAAATCTCTAACGATAGTAGCATAAACGCTTTCCGCTTCAGTCCGTCTAACAACATTTTTTCCATCGATTTCCTTGCTCTCACCCCAGTCCACGGGGATTATCATGTGTAATAACTAATTTTCTGCCACGTTTCGGTTGATCTGATCCGATGATTTTAACCGAGCAAAGTACACACTATGAGAACCCGGCGGCTGGCTGTGTGAAAAAATGAATGAAATCGCCAAATAATAGTCAATCTCCTGTTATGTCGCACCCCTGAGAAATCGCATTCACTGTAATATCGTAGAAAGAGCACAAAATAGCTAGGTTGCACGATTTGCCATAGCAGAATTCGCTGAATCTCAGATGGCACAATAGGGTAGAAAACTACATTTTATATCATTGAACAATACACCGGGTTACACAGGAATACAAAAGGGGCGGAGACGAATCATCAAACTTTTACCACTGTCAAGTCAAAGACAATGTGACTGACATTTATTTTTGCACACTCAGGCCAGGTTTCCATTTTCTGATTGCAACGGACTCTGCAAATCTAAGCAACCGGGGGTTGGAGTCAGCATAAATGATCTTAAATCAGCTTGTGAGGTCCGGATCATGATTCGTCATCAACAAACACCTAGCGTTAGATGACGCACGCTGTTTGTGTATTCGGTGTCTCTGGGTAAGGGTGGGGATTGGTACTGGTCTAATGTTATTGTGTTAGTGGTGGGTGATACGTGTGTGTGGATTTGAGGGCTCAAATTGGAGAATGACCTTTGATCATGTGATTCGGTCAATCGGCGCCTAACCCAACATGGGATGTTTTCCTAAAACCGAATTATATTTTAGAAAAGACACAATAGCACTTCTCCTGTGCTAGTTGAGATAAACTGGATGCAGTTACTGTTTGCATAACAGTATAATAGTGAAACAGTTTGACTATCTGTTCTTTGGGTGTATGTTTAACTCCCTTGCGTTCTCCAGTTTCCAGTGAAGTGTGTTGAGCGAACAACAAATACCTGAATCATTCCGTTCACTTGATGGCTAAACTCACCTAATGTAGTCTTACATTCGGACCAATGTTAATTCCATACTTACATTCCTTCTCCACAGTAACTTTACTGGTATTCGTGTTTGATTATGTTTTATCGATCGTACTTATGTATAAATTCTCCTGGCAAGGTAAAGTTTATTTATTTACCACGGAACCCTACACGTATGTGTTACGTTAGTATTTATCACGATTTTCTGAAAACACAACGGACATCTCTTAATTTACGTCTTGAACGTATGGGGTGTCTAGGACCTTAATTCGCCCCCAAATTTACTGCAATGACAGTTCATGGGAGTTGCATTTTGTGTAGGTCCCCAAGTAGCAATAAACACATACGATCCGTGCTATGGAGAATTCCCCGGAGTCATAAGACGCCAATGATTGAGAATTGTAACACAACGGCCTATTAGAAAAAGACTGCAAAGTAATGAATGTGGTGCAGAATTATAAATAACTTGAATTATGCTCCGTTTTGCCTCGACCGGTAACCTTAAACTTGGGAATGTTTAGTCTTCTAATTTTGATTAACAATAACTTTATCACTAGTCTATTTGTATCCACAAGCAAGCCCATAGAAATATCAACTATATTTGAAGAGATTATTTAAATTATCTAATGATCTTTGGGAATTGATACAGGAAAAATTTGTTAACCGGAAAATTTAAAAAGATCTGTTTTGTCATTTTATTGCCTTCAGTACCGTCCACTCACTAGTTCCAAAAAGTATATTTCAGTGCGATTGAATGACAGGTGAAGTGCATCAGCCAATATTTTGCACCGCTTGTTGCACAAACACACACACGGGTAAAACTAGAAAGTACAGTGGAACGCGGTCGGCAAAAGGAATTCCGCGGAAAATCATTCAGGTTTGCGGAAGAAAATAATAATTTCGCCCCACAGATGCAACTGAAGAGCGAAGAATACTTCCATAGCTCTGCTGAAGAAGTATAAAGGGATTTGCGTTTAAGAACAGGTGCCATAATGACTTGATGAGAAGCATTTGAAAACCATATATATATATATATTTGCCATCTTCAAACTTTAAAGTTAGAGGCCACCAAAATAACGTGTATTTCATAGGGATTAAAACCAAGTATTGTTGTCGAAGTTCAGTTACCAATGCAGGGAAATTCTGCATGGGTATTTTCAATAACTTTTCACGAAGGTGAGGTATGTTTCGTCCGAATAAGGTAAATCTGAATTCGAATTTCGTCATCTTATCAAATATAATTATTTAACTCAGTCCTTATCAATAATTTAGCTTTTTCAAATAAAATATGATCAAAAGCGCTTTAAAAACGATGGCTTTAGAATCCTAAATGACCAGATGACCGTAAACGGCAGTCTCAACGTAGAAATGCGTTGCAAAGCGACTCATCCTACTTGTGTGCAGCACAAACAAGAGGTTCAGTCTGATCAATGTAGTAATGTTTAATATCTTGCACGAATATTTTTTAAAATGATACGATTTTTTGCCACCCCTGGGCCTATTGGTCTGGGATATTCTTTTAAGCGGTTTGATAACGCATATGTTGATAAATGGCAGTGTTCCTTAATTTGCCAAATCATGTTGGATCAATGCTATCGACGTGGCCTCGTAGCTCAGCTGGTAGAGTGTTCGAGTACAGGGCGTAGGGGATGTCCATGCGTCGGTTCGAATCCCAATAAGGTTACTCACAATCGCCAAACAAAAATCAAATCTGCCAAACATCAAGTTGCACAAAACCATGCTATGACGCAAAATCGACCCGGTAAAGCAAGCGTAAATCCGACGCAATCTATCGAAATTCTTTGGGCACAGTTTCATCAAACCCTCTTAGCGAATAGGTTGTTTGATCAATCTGACATTGGAACCAGATTGCTGCATAAACCATTGGGATCACAACAGTTTCTCGGCAGCTGGAATAGCAGCACAGTGCGTCAGAGGTAGACTAAAAACCGAACGATGAGCATNCATTCACAAAAATTGTGTGATAAGAAATGACTAGTTGAAAGTTTAAAAGCCACAGTTTCGGGTGGCATGGCCGAGCACTATCCATGAGTTTAACTGATACAATAGCCCATGATTTTCACAGTCCAGATTGCCTTTTTCTGGCACAGAATCGGATTTACTGAGCCACATCATAGATTTATGAGCGCCCATCAGGTTATCTCGGAATTAGTGACCACTGACAGACAATGAAGACTGTAAGCAGTGAGAATGACCAAATGTTCCGAGGTCACGTGAGCGGAATGCAAATAAGCATTACAAATAATTTTCGAAAATGTGCCTAATTCAAATAAATAAACAGTTCTCTTTTACGCTTCTTAGGGAATTTGCTGAGAATAAAATTATAGTTCATTGTGAACCCTCGATTTAGAAGCTATTCAGCTACCTTTGGGCTCCCTGGCTGTGGACCTCGGGATGATCGTAACCGATGGTTAGACACACTGGGTGATATGGCTGGGTGTCATAAACAGTGGCGTTCGTGCATCTTCTTAATTTCCTTGCAACATTAGTCCACTGAACTTCTCAATTTTCTCTTCGATCCTACTTTCAATCTTCTTGTTTTCTTCCCAATGGGCAGCCAAAAGACAGCAACCAAAGGCGTTGCACGGAAGTGCATGCCTAATGATTGTTTAAACTGAATTGAACTGAACTCAGCTGCCTGCAATTGAAAAACTTGTACCTGGGAATGTTACAGTGCGTGAGTAAGAGAGAACTATCTTGGAGATGACGAGAGATTCCACTAGCTGCTTGGTGAACTCGTAGGAAATAAACTAGATAGTGGTCAAGCACTAAAGTTCACCAAACTATCACCCCGGAGTACGTCGGTTCGAATCCCATCATCACCGCCCGTTCCGTGTGATGTATGGTAGCCATTTAACCGGCCGCTTCCCCTTCCTAAAAATGGAATAATTATAGATTTAATAATAAGAAGTAACGGAAAAGAAAATAGATAGGTTTGTCACGTATCGTCAAAAAGTCTAGATACAATTTTGACCAGATACATTCATTTTTCCCTCAGGGACCTATTTTGAGTAAATTCCAACTTGAAGATTCATTTCACTAATTCTAATTCCAGCTTTTGATTAGTCGGATTCATCTAACTTCAGCTAATTTGACAATAAGGCCGATTTTTGATAGTTTCTAACTGTTCAGTATTAGAATAATTCCTAGAAGTACAAGGCAGGTTTTGCAATTCTAGCTGATTAGGTAATGAACACTCCACTGCCACTTACACCCTCGATATGGATTACGTAAATTATCACTTTTGTACAGTCATCACTGTCAGCCCTAGTGTCCAGTTCACCAATATGGATCACATCTCGCTCACTCAGCCATATAATACTCTGATCATGGTTCTTCAACACTGACTTGTCTCCAACACAAACTCCTGATGCGTAACTGAGAATACTATGGCTTCATTTATTGCACACCGTTATTAATTCCCAAGAGAAAATGAAGCACCAAGTATGTTTGAGTCATTAACTAATCCTGCTCGAAAACTTTTAAATCACTTGAAAGATTTTGCTTGCTGTGACAAAAGTCACTGTTATATCGTTCGTCTCCACCCATATGACTCCCTTCGGCAGTTTGCTCCTTTAAGGTGACTGTGTTGCGTCTTTGCAAATAGGCAGTCTTTTCAAATGGTAATCGAACCGATGCGAGCATCAACCAGTAAATATTTATCATTTAGTTTCCACTCAGGACCAGGATCTTACTTGTGTTTGCCACTTGCACTGATCCAACAAGATAAAATCAAAATATGGCGAACTGTCAACCTTAACCCGTTGCCTGTCGTATAAACGATCCTTAGCGTTGCGGCTAACAAGAATCACACGCTGGTCGCACGCTCTGTCCACATCCATTCTGAAACAGATATGTCGTTGTACAAACAAGAATCGAAAAGATGGACGCCAAACCCACTCCGTTCACTTCTATGGCCAATCCGTCTGCAATTCATGTGTAGGTGTGCTTATGTGAGGGAATTTTCTCCCCTGTGTTGTCTTGGCACGTGACTGCTGTTGGATTGGAATTCTCCGGTCAGGGTGTGATATTCTAGTGGATTTCATAAATCATTTGGTGGTTCCTATCGATCGGGTTCCAATGGCAAGTAGTTTGAATATCTTCGGTACCATTTGCCTTGTGCGACTGGCATTGGTTGAAAGTGCCTATTCGATCGGACTGACTGTTGGTTTAGCAAGGCAGTTTAACGAACAAACGATGTGGGAGAGTAAACATGTAGCCTTACCTTACCCATTCTGGAATAGTCAACCAGTGACAATAACGTCAATGAATTTCGCAGGAAGATAAATGTTTGAAGTTACGAATATTTCATTATTTTTTCGCGGTTTTTTTGTGTGGGTAAAACGTTATGATATATTCAAATTATGTTTCAAAGATTTTCCGGACGGGATGGAAGAAAAAATATGACTAATTTGCGAGCTGAAACGTAAAAATATCTCGTGAACCGGTTATTCAGTTGTACCGATGAGTGATCTACGGGTAATATAACGCGCATTTCAGAATAACTGGATAATAGTAAATCTTTGGAATGCACTATAATGAGTTCTTGAAAGCAAGGGAATCTGTTGATATCCAACACAGACAGATACCGTCAGTCAGCGAGTTGTTTTACGGTTTCCATTGGGGTCGAAAGAAAGATTCATGAGAGACAATGAACTCGCCCATGAACCTACCGGGGTGCGAAGCTAGAACGAATACGAACACGAACTGCTTATCATATCTGTAGCCAATGAGCTTTCTATGAGCTTTCTAATGAGCTTTCTTTCTTGTTGATGTCCCTCAGTGCCCTCCACCCTGGGCTCAATATTGTGATTTTAGGCAATCCATCGAGGTTACTTTTAGGACCGCCCACTAGTAAGTATTCCATAACAAATATATGCACCTTTCTTACCATGATATAGCAGTAATATCAAAAAATTGAGTTCGATGTAAGTCTGAAGTCGAACGACCGAGCTAATGTGCCCTGCGCACTTTTGTAGACCAAACAAACGTACGCTTCGGAAAACGACAACAAATAAGCATTTCTACACGCCTCTTTGAGTCGTAGATCGGATGGCTCGGCGCAACGATCAGTGCATAGGAAGGCGACTTGGAAAGGCCAATATATTCATTTTCGCAGCTTTGTACCGCTTAAAGTGAAGAGGAATTTGGTACGCTGTCTAGCAGATACAGCCAGGAAAATTTATAGTGAGGACACAATAGAAGGAGAGCTTCGGTTCTTACGTACTGTCTTTACACACAATGGCTATCCAGAACGATTGGTTAGCAAGATGATTCACTGCAGTGGAGATATTGTGAAGAAGACCGAGGTCAGATAGAAGTCGGCATACATTGCCTTGCCGTTGAAGGGGGATACATCATCATCATCATCATCATCATCATCATCATCATCATCATCGTACAGCGAGATACAATGAAGCGAGCTTCACTGATCGCTGCCAAGCTCACAATGTATACAAATCAAGTGATAAAGCACAAGAATGGAAAGAGATTGGGCCTACTTGGAAAGAGGCAAAGAAAAAGAACTTCTGTATTCATGCATACCTTTTTCAAGCATTCTGCCTTGTTAAGAAATGACAACAAGAGCGCCACTGCTGTCGGTCAGTCGCCATATCTTTTAATGTCTCCAGCCGACCAGTTTTATAGTCTTTCGGACCCCAATCTGGAAGACGGGAAACACCGATTCTACCTAATCGCTCTGTGCATTTCTTCATGCCTCGCTTCCATGTTATTTGTTGACCGCCACGCGGTTTCTTCCAATGTGGAGCCGTAACTGCGAATAAGGCGCGGTGCGGCAGACGATAGCTGGACATGCGCAATACATGTCCTAACCAGCGAAGCCGACTAATCTGAATTCGATGGGACAAAGAATGCTCCATCGAATCATTACTAAGTACGCGACGCCTCACCTCAGAGTTGCTTACAAGCTCACTCCATCCAACCCGAGCCAAACTACGTAAATATCTGCAGTCGAATACTTCAAGACGACGAATATCTTCCACGCGCAAATTTAGGGTCTCGCAACCATAGAGCAGAACTGGCCGCACACTGANTACACGACCTTTCAGTTTCAACGAAACATCGCGTCTACACCAAAGGTGTTTCAATCCTGCGTAAGCTGCTCGAGCATTGGAAATGCGGGCGGTTACTTCATTGACTATGCCACCGTCATGTGAAACGCAGCTACCTAAGTATGTGAAACATTCTACAGCTCTACAGCTAATTCTTGACCATCAAGCATCAGCACTGGGGTAGACGACACCCAATCTTGTAGCATCACTTTGCACTTTGAAGGTGCAAAGCGCATGCTGAAAGGAGATACAGAACTTGCTAATCTGTCAAGAGCGCATTGCGCATCCTCCATAGATTTAAACAGACATACGATGTCATCAGCGTACTCTAAATCGCACATCTTTCTCCAGCTGCCCATTCAATACCTACGTTCAGGAGACTAGTAGGTGCGTTCACCAGAACTTCGTCTACGACAAAATTGAACAAGAATCACGAAACAGGGCACCCTTGACGGACACCGCTCTTGGTTTCGAACGATTTACTTAGCCCACCGTAAACCTTTACGCTACCAGAAGTATGCAGATACAACGACCGGAATAGGTTTACATACTTCCGCGGCATTCCTTTGCGGAGCAGCGACATCAGCAGAAGTAATACAAAGGAGACTATCAGATGCTGTTAGTAATACCGTCTATGCAGCAAAGCTCAATGTTTTGTTCACTTCCCAGCCAATTGTGTGCTTACGACTAAAGGAAAAAATGCCGGATTCTGCCGTTTCATTTTGTGTGTACTCATTTACGTGTTCCTGTGGAACCACGTACATAGGTCGCACGATCAGGCGTTTGTTCCACGAATCCGTGAACACCACTCCGCATGGCTAAACACAGGAACGATTAATTCACTCACTTGTGCAGTGGTTGCACACCTAGTTGAAACAAATCACACTGTGAATGTGACCGAGACATTCCGTCCCCTGTACCGGGTTCGTGCATTTATAATGCAGGTTCGCTGTCGTATGCTAACCACAGCAGAAGCGGTAGGAATTCGGCTGCACCACCACCTCTCCGTGTGCCCAAAATCAATTTGTGCAGGCGCTTAAGCTCCCCTGGCCCACCCCCTATACACCCCATATTCCGAGTGGTCCAAACGATCGGATGACCTAAAAATTATGTGATCACTGAGAATTCCATATCCGGTTCCAAGATGAACTTAGCCCCGGATAACCCATGAGGTTATTTTCCCTTTCCCGAAACATTTGTTTGCGTTTTTTATGGTTGAATACTGATTTATATATAAACAGCGTAATATTTATTGTGATGTATTTGGCATGACTACGAATCACTGAAAACGAGCTTGTTCGCCACTCATTGTTCTATTTGAAAAAGGATTGTCTCAACGGGTTTGGGAGCAATCGATCCAAGGTCAAATATTTCGCCTATTGTGGGATTTCTGACATCTCTACATTCTGCGGGATTGAATAGCTTTTATGTTCCGTTGATCATACGCACAGACAGGAAACCAACGAGAGACAAAATAAATTGTTGGTCTCGAGTGTAACTATCGATTTTCAGAATAATATATATAATAAAGACCGATGAGTGAGTGGTCAATCGATTGATTTTTTTGATACTACTATATGGAAAAAGACCACAGACAATTCTACTTCTACGCTGTCTACACCAGAATTCCAAAGATGATGATTAGTTTCACAAATCGAGTGGCTATGTTAAAGTGATTAAGGCTCTAGTGAATTTGGGCCGCAGGAGGCTTATTCTAATCTCCACACAGCCATCGGGCGTAGTTGAGCTTTGTATAAAAAGAGGATGTGAACGGGAGTAAAAGAGTGCCTGCATATGGATCAGCACAATGCGCGACGCGGGCATAAACCACGATTCGAAACCCAGAGGATTCCTAAACAGACACTCCCTAGCTTGTTTTTACACAAACGCAAAAGGCTTACTTAGCAAACTCCCTGAGGTTCAAATGCACTAACAAACTGGTCAGCGGGATCTTGTTGTGATTACCGAAACTTGGTTGACTGCCGATATTCTGGATTCGGAACTGCACCTACCCGGAATGTCACTGCTGAGGCGTGATCGTTCTACACGAGGTGACGGTGTGCTTCTAAATTTCCGCAACAATCTTCAATGTGAGCCACTCGATCTCTTCAATGCAGCTCCTAACACACTTTGCTGAACAAGGAAGCTGTCCAAAGATAGCAATTGTTTGATCGGTGTAGTCTACCACCCTCCTGCATCCTCCGATTTAGCTAACGAGGCATACTTGCAGACTATGAGAAACGCTGTCTCACTAAAGTACAGTCATGTTCTCATAATGGGGGACTTCAATGGTCCAAATTTTATAAAAAGCCAGAACTTATCACCAGTTTCGAGCGAAACTTATCACAGTTTATAGACTCACATCCGATGTATAATCACGTGAAGAATCTCACCAGATTTGGAACAGGCCACCAACCATCAACATTGAACTTAGTATTGACAAGCGAGGAGCTTATGGTCGAATCGGTCGAAATAACGTCTCCATTAGGACGAAGCGACTATGCAGTTCTGCTTTTCGATTACATTTACCAAGCCTCAGTAGAAATATGCCTGAAAACCAACACACACAGTTATTGACCACAATGAATTGCTGAACCTTGCTACTGTCAAACAATGGACACAACCAGAATAGCAGCTAGATCCACTGGAGTCCTGGAACAGATTCATTGAAACACTAACAGCCTGTTGGTGCGTTACCTACACGATTATCACCTATCCGTAGCCGAACCAAAAAATGGATGTCACAGAAGAATTTCTGTTGGAGAGAGTTCAGATGTCCGACCGCCGACACTTGGGATAACTATATCTTGTTGAGAAACCATTGTGTAAAATTAGTGCGAGAGGATAAACGAAGGTTTCCGGAAACTCTAGCACAAAAATGTATTGCCAATGCAAAGCTACTGTATAAGCATATCAATGCTACCAGAAAAGTGAACTATGGAATACCGGCACTGAGGCATGCAGGACGCGTTTCCAGTACTACTGCTGAAGCAGCCGAATTCCTAAAACTCCAGTTCTACGAAGTGTTCAATGCGGATAACAAAGGTGGATTACAGGTTCCACACCTTCTATCAAGTGTCCCATACCCCCAACTGACCACCGTCACGTTCAAATCTGAAACAGTTAAAAAACAAACTATTGACGCTGCGCCGCAATTCCTCTCCAGGAGAAGACAGCAT